>JAODLI010047880.1:0-16888 GCA_027575585.1 Percopsis omiscomaycus | reverse complement strand
CCCCCCCCCCCCCCCCCCCCCCCCCAGCAAGTGGCATACCAGCCAATACATCCACAGAGTGTTCAGTCCTTATGAAGATAATTCATTACAGCTTTCGAGGCGCGACAAATGTAATTGTTTCCCAGGGGGTCATTGTGAAGGTGAGAGTAAACCTTCTCATTATTCCATAGGCCTACTGCAGTAGGCTACATTCAATACGTTGTTCCTTCGTTCACAGAAAGAAAAAAACACAAAGGAATTTTAAAGAGCATACTGAACTTTAAAATGACTGACCCACATATTATTTATTACATTTTCTAATCCAAAGCATCCCTGCACTCATCACAGCCGCTGCTAACTTTTGAACCAACCACATTTGGTCGGGCAGAGCATGAAGGCTGACCCTGGTTTCTGGCTGGGCGCAGCACTTCCCCAAACCCTGAGAGCACAGGCAGCGTCTCAGAAAGACATCCCGCAGAGTTCCCAGGTCCCTGTGCACGACCTTGCTAAAGGTGGGCCTTAGCATTAAATAGATGATAGGGTTGTAGATGGTCGATGATTTGGCAAACATGGCTGGAATGGCAAACGCTAGAGGTGGGATGTTGTCGACACCTCTGAATGTAGCCCACATAGAAACCATTTTATAGGGGCTCCATGCCGCAAGAAAACCAAATCAATCTGGAGATGGTACCCGGGACCTGCCAAAGTGGCTTGGCCCTGAAATATACTATATAATACTATTTTGACATTGTTTACAGTATGTTTCAGGTTATATATTCACATTAGGGAATGCACTGTGAATTCAGAATAATTTTACGAACTGCAAATAACAATGGTATTCAGGTTTTACAGTGCATACACCTTTGTTATTATTTTAACAAAAGGTATTTATTTTTTGGTCAGTAGTCCTATGTAAATATCAGGGTGCCCCAAAGTGGTTGACTAGATATAAACTCATATTGAACACAACTGCATATTTCCCTATTAACCGTATGAATATTGTTGAGGTATTTTGCTCTTGTGCAATGCAAAAACATTGCAGAGACCCTGGCGCTAAGATAGATGGAATGTTGAAACTGTGAACAAATGGGGATGAAGATTTCAACTGGTTCATCTAGTAGGGTACTCTTCATATCCAAATATTAATATGAAGCCAAAATATGATAGGTGGTGCTATTGTAGGGATGTAGGTAATTTGAAGTATTTATTGCTGGAACTTGAGTTTTACCTTGGGTTTACATTGGCAGAACTGGAATGTAAACACTGGAACAAATTGACCATGTCTGATACAGTAACTGGTGTCAAATTCACACTAGCATTGGTTTTCTGTGTTCAGGCTCTAATGCCAGGAAGGCCTTATGGTTCTTTATCCTTTCATTGCAACGTTAAGCTGCAGTTTAAACTCAGTAAACTCATTTAAGAAGCTTTTCCATTTCCTCTATTGTTTACACTGTCACTGCATGACTACATTTTACTGGTGCGTCACCTGTTATGCAGATACATCATTTAGGGGGCAGGATGCATATGCACAGGTAGTGTCACACTGTAGATAGCTGTTGGGTGGTTTGCACCTGTTTTACAATGAGCCTTCCCAGCCACAGGTTCCCTGCCTGGATCTTTTTCCCCTCACCCGCCCTGAAGGACAGGTTTGTTTTGCTGGTGCCTCTGGCTAGCCCAGATGATTACATTTAGGTCATTTAGCAGACACTTGTATCCAAAGTGACTTACAATTACATGCTAGGCATCTTGCTCAAGGATGCTTACAGGTAGGCCAACCCACAACACCTAGACCACTAGACTATCCTGCCCCCTGATGACACCACATGATGTTGGCTGCCTGATTAGAGCAAAGTTACTTTTTAAAACTATCTAGATAAATGTCTTTCCTCTTGCATCACTGGAAATGCCATAAGCTTACTACCTCGGCTAATTACATTACAATATGCTGTTCCTTCATGTCGGAGCTCAAGTGATACAAAGAGGATTGCCATTGTTCTCGTAATGCAAACAAATGCACTTAATATGATAAAATCTGTTGAACAGGATAACCACTTTAAAGACATCCTAAAATGTGTGTCCAACAAGGGTTGTCAATAACGTGAAACGAATGTGTATTCTTTGATTTGATATTATCATTCATGCACAGTAATATTTATGATCTTGTGAATGCAGCAATTAATTGTCTTGTATTTGTAAAAGCATTCATGAAACCACTTGTGTGTATTGGGTGACGGGTAACAATAAATAAATAGCTGATGTTTTCATGAGCAATCTTGTCTTTAAATCTGTGAAGATTAAAACCAATTGAAAATAAGGAAATGCAAAGATAACGCCAGAGCATAGTGAATATACACATTTACAAAACAAAACATTACTTTCATTATTATGCATGCATGCATGCATGCATGCATGCAGTTTTTCCAACATGCACCCATTTATACAAATAGTATATAAAACATTGTTGTCTCTTGCCTCCACACACACGTACAGTAATCCACAGTGACTGTATACAGATAAAAGCTGAAACTCATCTTTGATTACTTAAAAACTCCAAAAGGAAACATACGACATGATGCTGATTGAGACAGATCATTTCAATTAAGAGTATATAGATAATACACCATACACTGAATAAATTCAATGTGTTAACAATTGATGTTCACATTGGAACTATGCTCAATCATCTACCTCAAATCTATATGGCAGGGCAGTTGGACCAAGGGTAAACCCAGTGAATATACGGTAAATGGAGGATATAGGATATCTACTGCCTGCAAGTGGATGGACAGAATGATGAACATGTTACAGTAATACGCATGTACTATTCCACAGCTTGAAATTGAATAACTGGATAATTTCACGACCTGGTTGGAGTAGTCAATCAGTAATGGCTCAATCAATGTATCAATTTTGACTCTTTCACCATTAGCATGACATTATACCACTAGTGTAAAAATGTAATAAAACAATAAGAATCAATTAATTCAATGAATAATTACAAATAGTCTCTTAGCTATAAATGAACAGTGATAACATGGATCCAAAAAGCCACCTCCCCATACAAGCAAATGTGAACGTCATATAGTCAAAAGGCAACTATTCTAATGAAAAGTGGCCAGCTTAGTCCAGTAAGACCGGCTTCGTCCAGTTAGGAGGAAGAGCTTCTGCAGGTCTCCAGTATTTTCTGAAGAACATCTACCTTTACGAGGCCGTCCAGAGCTTTACAGAGTTTCCCTATGGTACAGCCCACGCTGCCCTCCTTCATTCTCCAGCGCTCCAGCATCTGGTGCACAATCTCCGGCAGGCCTTCGCGGCTGTAGTCGTGCTGGATGGTGTCCACCTCCACCTCGGTTAGCCCCAGGCGACGCGCGAAGCGCTTCCAGTTGGAGCCGATGTTGAGCCGCAGCAGGTCCAGGTGTTCCTCGGTCACGCCTTTGTCTTCTGAACGGGACAGGGAGGGCAAATATACACGTCTGTCCATCGATCAGGCAGGGAAACACATCTACTGGTTCAGTGATGTTGGAGTCAACCAATCAAACCAGTCATGGCTTACCATATTTCTGAATGGCTTCTTTGAGGGGAGAGGAAGCTTGACTGGTATACTGCAGAGAGCTGGAACTCTGAACCTCAGGAGTTCTGATGCTAAGCGAGTTGTTATTGCCAATCTGGATCCCACTGGCATTGTGGATGTACAGACCTCCTACAAACACACACACACACACACACATAAACTATGGAGAAGCGAAGTAAAACACAGCGGAGTGGTCTAAAACTTTTTGGACTTCTGAACGCCTTTATTTTGCCTATATTAGTCTAACACATTTTTTCAATAAGAAAATAACAAAAATATAGTATTTAATGACCTAAAGAGTAGGCTATTACATTTTAAAATGTTTTTCAGATACTGCAAAATTATAGAGCAATTCTTAAGAATAAATAGGGGCAATTTGATGGCTTCAGGAAATACAGATTGACATTTCACTGATATATTTCTATTATATTTTTTTTTCAGTACCAGTACCGTTTTTATAATTATTGTTATCAAATCTTATGATTTCCATTTTCTCTCACATACCCCCTTGATTTCCCTTTACGTACCCCCATTTGAGAAACACTGTCCAAGAGTACTTAATGTGTACCTGGATCTAGCGATCCAGTCTTGTTGGTGGTCAGGCGGTTCAAGTCCGGAGCAGTCGTGTCAGGCACTGGATAAACTGGCCAGGAGTTTTGGCTATCATACTGGGAAGGGGAATGTTGCTGGGGTGGCGATGCTAGAGATGTGTAGCTTGAACGGGCCGTGGTCTCATGAAGACAGGGAGTGGGGCGACATCTTGGCTCCTCTGGGCTGCTAGGCTGGAATGGGTCGCATTTGGTCCAGGAGAGGACAGTAGAAACTGGAGAGAGACTGCCCTCTACAGGTTGTCTAGCTGTGTAATCTGTAGAGGTGAGCCGGGTCATGGGGTTTATTCGTCCGGGTTGGCAAGGGTTGGCAGAGTCGGGCTGGTCCACATACGTATAGCTTCCGCATTTGTGGTAGTGCAGCTCCTGGTCCAATTTCTCCTCCAAGGCTGTGGGGCCACTGACCGCCGTTGCATCCGTTTGTATAGAGGACTCTCTGGAGTACTCACATGGGATGAAGTGCAGGTCCTCAATACTGGCTTCCACAGGTACAGATACATTACCTTTAGAGCTCAGCAAAGAAGCAGGAATGTCTACAGGAAGAGAAGACAAGGCAGAGGTGTCCCATCTTGCAAAGCTAAATCCATGAACACCTTCGGACTATGAATGGTTGATCTTAATATACACCATATCTGAAGAATCATTTCAGTGTTTCTATCCAAATTAGTTTCAAATTAGTTTCTCTGTTTAGGGGTGGGGGTGCTAGGCTAGATAATGTGCTGATGTCAGCAAACTGCATAAATTAGGTATTCGTTGCCACACCCTAGATGCAACAAAACTCTGTACTCATGAGTCAGCGAGAAGCTAATCAACCTGGGTACAATCTAAGACAGTTTTGGAGTTGTATTTTCTACTCAAATTGGTATCTCAGCTTTAATATCATATGTGCAATTCCCAATGAAACATTCTATCCCCTTAAACTTTATGAGTTTTAAAATACGACAAAAGCACTTACCCTCCGAAAAACATTCAGACGTAATTGAAAATGACTTCATTTTCTCCACAAGCTCCTCTGGGCCATCATACAATGTCTGCATGCATACCAGAAGGGTTTGTATCAACATCAAATATTTAATATATTAAGTGTGAACATTACCGAAGGCTTCTTTTTTCAATAGAACAGACTAGGTGAACCATAAAGTGAACCATATTATTCCTAGCTTGTTTTACCTGTTACACTCCACAGTTACTACACGTGCTTATTACCATGTACTGTATACAAAAGAAGATGATCAAATCCAATCATTAATAAATTACACCTACCATGAGATCAAGTAAGTCCCTCTCTACATGCGGTTCCATCTTTGTCTTATAGACCGGCATGAAGAAATCGTAGTTCTCTGCAGAAATACAGAGTGAGCAGCCCAAAGAGAAATACTAATGAGATTGCAAGGATTCACATGACCTACCCTGTAATATTCAGATAAGTTACACAACAGCCACTATGCTGCCATAACCACATCTTTATTCTCAGGAGAGGGCACAGCCATCTTATTATTTTTAAATATTTCTACTGGATTGCAAGGCAATATACACTGCTCAAAAAAATGAAGGGAACACTGAAATCACATATCGGGTCTTGATGAACGGAATATATTAAATATCTAAATCTTTACTGTACATTGTGTAATTCGTTGAGAAAAAAAAAATAGTCAACGGTCAATGGAAACCAAAATCACCAAACGATTAAGGGCTGGATTCAAACTCATACCGAAAATCAAAGTAAACAATTTAAATCACAGGCTGTTCCAACTTGTGTGAATTTCATAATGACAACTCCTGATGTCACTCAGTAGTGTGTATGACTCCACGTGCCTGTATGCACTCCCAACAACGTCTGGGCATGCTCCTGATAGGATGGGGGATGGTGTCCTGGGGGATCTCCTCCCAGACCTGGATGTGGGCATCAGCGAGCTCCTGGACAGTCTGTAGTGATACTTGGCGGCGTATAATGCACAGATACATAACGTCCCGGAGGTTCCCAATTGTATTCAGGCCTGGGGATCGTGAGGGCCAGGCGAATGCCAATCGATCGGTGCTGGGCTATGAGCACAGGTCCCACTAGAGGACATCGGGCCCTCATACCACCCTAATGGAGTCTGTTTCTTACAGTTTGGTCAGAAACATGCACACCAGTATCCCACTGGAGGTCATTTTGTAGCGCTCTGGCAGTGCTCCTCCTGTTCCTCCTCGCACAAAGGAGCAGATACCAGTCCTGCTGCTGGGTTGATGCCCTTCTACGGCCCTGTCCAGCTCTCCTCGTGTAACGGCACATGGTATCTCCTCCATGCTCTTGAGACTGTACTGGGAGACACGACAAACCTTGCGACAGCACGTATGGATGTGCTATGCTGGAGGAGCTGGATTGCCTGTGCAACCTGAATGGGCTGCAGGTACCGCCTCATGCTACGAGTAGTGACAAAGACACTAGAGAAGAATCAGTCAGGAAGGATGAGGAGAGAGCAATTGTGTGTGGCCACCACCTGCAAAACCATTCCCTTTTTGGGGGTTGTCTTGCTCTCCAGTGCCCCCGTTGTCACTTACATTTGCACCAAAACAGGTGACATTGATTCACAATCGCTTATGCTTCCTAACTGGACAGATTGATATCCCTGAAGTTTGAATACTGTGATGATTACGTGTTCCCTTAATTTTTTTGAGCAGTGTATGATTTGATTTAACCTTTATCTATACAATTTCAAACACAGGTATGTTATTTTGTTGCAAGTTCATCACTTTTTTTTGTTAAATACAGTAAAGCCTCGGGTCCATACGCTCAAATGTTGGTCGTAGCTGTAGATCGTGATGCCAGCTTTTCTTCATTATCTGAATGATCTCTACCGGCGTTTCTTTTGGGATCGAATCCTCCGCAGGGCGATCACCTTTACGTACACACTGGCATATATGATCCTCACTTCTGGCATCTGGACAAAACAAATGGGACAGTTACACTACAAATTAATGTGCCCTAAAGCTGCATGGGATAACTAAATCAGCTGCCTTTTTGCTTTTCCAACGGCTGCAAAGCAGAGAGCAGTGTCTTCTGCACTTCCTGTGGGCCAGTCATAGACTATGACCACAGTGATGCCACCCATAGGTTTGTGAAGGGACAGTATGCGATTTTGACCTGTTTTCAAGCCCCTAGCACATAGTAAAGAATTGCATCCATTTCTGCATTGGCTTCAACACTTAGGCATGATGTTTCACGCTTGGTATAGTATAGTATAGTACATTTCCCTCACCACTGTACCGTGCAGTACACAGACAATCATATATCATATCACTATGAAGCTTTCATTTTTAAAATAATGACCTCCACTTACTCTCATAGGGCTCTTGGTTCATGACAATGACCCAAACAACAATGGCAAAGCTGTAGACATCTGACTTCTCTGAGGAGCGGGTGTGGATGCTCTCCAGGTGTTCAGGAGCCATGTAGCTCAGTGTCCCAGCACCTCTCACGCCCGACTGTTGTCCTAACCGACTCTTCCTGCGAGACTCCTCCTTTGTCAGTTGGCTCCATGTCTGACAGGTGGCAAGGCCGAGGTCTGCAATCTAGCATGGACAAAACAAATGCATATGTACATACACTGAAGACACATACTGTGTATCTGTAACAGAGAGCGAGAACACAAAGTCCAAGGCCATAAGGCCGTAATTGTTACAGGGTTTTATTCTCATAAACATACCTTGATGTGGAAATCCTTGTCCACCAAAATGTTTTCTGGTTTTAGGTCCTTGTGTATTATGTGGCTCTTTGTAAGGTACACCATTCCTTCCAGAATCTCCAGGATAATTCTGCCCTTGATGGACATTGGTACAGGGACCTGGCAAGGCAAGTAAAATAATGCTCTGCACTACATTAATTAGAGTACATTTTGTCTTGTAACCTTTTTGACTTGGTACCGTACAATCCAGTCTTCCCTTCTTAAAAATAAATGAACTGAGCTTGCCAACCCACAATGCATTGCAAACGTTTCCTGGATATAGGGTACAATTACAATTTTACAGGATCTCACCGTTCTCAGACTGAATTACATATTGTTTCTCTGTCTCAACATGTGCATGCACTTGGTAATCCATGTAATATTTCATAATGAAACCACATTCTAAACTCATGGAAGGCTGATTTTTCTTCAACAGCATAATAGTGAATGTTCGAAATTATGAAAATGTGTCATTCTACATCGTCTGACCTGCTGTAGCATGATCAGCAGATTGCCCTTAGGGATGAGTTCCAGGACCAGCGAGTAGTCTCCGTCCTCCATGATCACCCCCAGCAACTTGACAACCCTCTCATGGTCCAGTCTGCTCATTAGGCTCCCCTCCTCCAGCAGGGTCCGCTTATTGCCCCTGGGAAAGGCAAGAAAATTATAATGGGGGGTGCTACACCTTCAGAAAAACCCCACAAAAAACACTTTTGTATGGTTTTCCCAAGTTACGCTATGAGAAGTTCTAAATTAATGTAAACTGCCAGTCAAGGGGAAAAAGCAGAAGTCTTGGGAATTTGGTCAGTTTCTATGGAAGTTGACAGCCACAATAGATAGACTATAGCTTCTTTCTTTAGTTGTTCTTGTTGTTAAAAATTATTTGTTACCACAGAAATATCTTATAATATCCCCCAGTTGCATTTAGTGCCAAAAAGCCCAAAATGCTTCTTCCCCAGTTCATAGTATTGAAATACAGATGTCCAAAAAAGTGCACGTGACTGTAGGGGGAGGGGTAGAAAAGACGTACAGTAAGCAGGTAGGGAGAGAAGTAGAGAGGAATGCAAGCCATTTAGCACTGAGCTGCGGGTGGGGCATGTACTCCCAATAAGGTAATTCAGTTCAAATACTAAACTATAGGGTAGAGGGGATTCCCAGTGTAAGCGACACTCAACACACAAACTCACTCATTGCGAAGAGGGCCTGTGTATACAGTCTTCAACACCACCTGGCCCAGTGTTTTGTGATAGCACAGGTAAACCTCACCAAATCCGCCGTAGTATAGTGGTTCTTTTTTAATAAGGTCAGACGACCTCATATTAAACGATTCTGACGCAGCGGCCATCCTTCGTATATCTGCCCTATAAAACATTATAACTGTTCAACAAAACTGCAATAAAGTGATGTGAGGTTGCCAATTCAGTTCAGGTAAAGTGTAACAAGTTTGCCTTCCTAAGGAAATTGGTAGTAGCTAGTGAATAATTAAGAGACATTTACAATGAAAGTAACTTTTAATAACTGCAAGCATCAGAACTTCAGCAACTCAAAACAAACTTCTAACACCTATAGTCGACAATATGAATATATATAAATATATATTGTGTGTATAATTCTATAATAAATAAACAAAACCTATAACCAAAACCCTTACCGAATAGCGCAGACAACATGAGTTTAACAGCACTTTACTTCCTGGACTGACCGACACTGTCGCTGTAAAGTGAAGGGAAGCCAAGATACACAAAATAGCCTACAAAAAGGCTTGAAGGTCTATTGCAGATCTAGGCGGAGTAATAGATGGCAGATCATATGTTGTTTAAGTTGCCTAGTAGTGCCCATTTATCCTACATTTATTATTAGAATGACAACTGTTCTAAAGATTTAACGACGTAGGACAATAATGCGGGCAAACGTTATAAACAATACATCGAAGAAAATATAATAATTTCCGTATCCATAATCCCCCTGCCCTTTTACAGGTAGACTATATGTAGCCTACTTTACCAATGTAGACTATTTATTTTTTCAGACTTATTTACACCCTACATAAATATCTGAATGTTCTACTCCTTAAATTTTCAAAACAGGCTCGTTACTATAGTTTGAATACATTTGAGGGGAATTATCGATTAGGTTTATTATTATGCATCATTGTGCAAAATCATCACCAACATTAAGACCGACTTGAACCTAAATGAATTAGCGACATGGCTGAGAGCGAACCAGTGTCAGAACCGCAAGACATTCCCCATCCATGTCCTTATTTTAGAGAAAGTTGTCGGCTCTATAGAACGATTCTTGGCGAATGCGTTGTGTCTTGTGCCAACCTATAATATTAGGCTATATGATGTGAGGTTTAGTTAGCTTTGCACAGAAACAGCCGGTAGAAAGAGCTACTTTTTACTTTAAGTAGTCTACATTTCAGAGCCTGTACTTTTTCACTTTTACTTGAGTAAATAAATTTAATCCGCCTGTAGGCCTACTTCTTAGGAATGTGTGTAGGCTACTTTTGCCACCTCTGCCAATAGTGTCATCTGACATAGGCTACTTTAGCATGTAGCTATAGCTGGCAATTATCTCACAGCCTATCAATGACTACGGGTACAGTAGGATTACGCAAGATGTGGATGATTCCTACAACAATGTCTCCATCTGCTGGTGAAATGTTTTTGTAAAATAGGCTACAGTACTGTATTAGTGAAATCCCACGGGGGAAAATATTTCTTTCTCTGACTGGAGTGGTAGTAGCCTAGGCCTAAGTGGTAAGCAAGAACTAGTAGGCGTTATGTTTCATGATACAGTAAACCTATCTTAAACATTCTATATAGCCTTTATAACGTACAAGCGCTAGGGTAACACAACTCAACAACTAGGGTACGCTAGGGTAACACAACTTTATATTGCCTTTATAATCTATTAAGCCTAGAGATTTGAGATTTTAAAACTAGACTTTGGTATCTTAACCTTTTCTAATGACATAACATTAGGCTAGATACAATAGTGGCCTATTAAGCCTACCCTATCTAAGCCAAAACGGAGATATAGCCTAATACAAAACTGAATTATTGTCTTCTACTTCTATGGCGGTCAAAAAACTACAAATCCCATAATTCAGAGGGCGGCACCGGGACATTCTGTAGCGCTGTTCTGCTGCATTTGGATTCCAAAGCGAAGCGTAATGTGCCTCCACACTGGAATCTTGGGAAAGCCGTCAAGCCATTCTTATTTTTAACAGCCTGTGGACTCATTGTTGGCAATATTTTCACTAGCCCTAACAGACGACGTCGTAGCTACAGCATGGGTAATGGCATCAATAAGGTAGCTATGCTTTTCATTGGTTAATACATGGCCTTTAAATTGAAGTTTGGTCCTCATCGTGACTCTGTGGGAACCCAATAAGATTGATTATAATTTAACAATACCAAATACGTTGTAAGACTAGAGTAAATGATTTGAAATGATTTACAAAAGCTGTCAACTTTTGATAACTATTAGGTATTCTACTCATTTTCAATCACATTCACATAAGCATTTCGCATATGTTAATCCAAGCCAGAAAGTATATCCTAGTAGTTTTAAAGTTTACAACAAACCTAACATTGATTATTTAGACTCTCCCACGATGTATCTGCTGTCACAATTAAAAAAAATCCCACACACTTTCACAAAGAACACAAAGAGAGTTATAGGCAGATCAGGTACGATCAAGATGTATCCATAACATGCCATTTACCATTGTGCGTTTTTATTATCACCCCATGTTATCAGCAGGACATTATGTGTCAGTTGTTTGAACTCACTCAGCTGTTGTGGTGTTCTTCTAAATATACCCCATCACTATTTCAACAAGGGTGTCTGTTTATGCCACTCAGTGTATTCAAATACTGTATTTTCTTTCTTAGGTTCTACCTGACTTGTACTTGGGAAATTTCAAAGGTAGGCCAATTCATATTCTTTTTTTTAGCATTTTGATAAAAAAAAATTGAAAACCCTCTGCAAGTATTCATAGGCTTTGTTTATTGGTATTTTTATGTCAGATGCACGAGACAGAGAGCAGCTGGCGAGAAACAACATCACACACATCTTGTCTATTCATGACAGTGCAGCTCCTATACTTCAAGTAAGATAATTTACCCTATCCTTCTTACAAGTTCAGGTTTTATTGGTCTCTAGATCTCAAAAATCACACGCAACACTTGGTTAACACTTGTTAGTTGCAATGTATGGGGACAGGATCCAGGCTTGCATTGTGTCCCTGGCAGAACTGGTTAAACGAATTAAGCTAAAACCAGAAATGTCTCTTTGTGACACGTGACAATCATGATCATATCTGGTAAAAGTCCTTGGACCAGTCAGGCAGGTAATTGAGAGAATGGTGCCATAGTATTTGTTCACTCCTAAATGAGACTACTGTACAAGCAAACAAAGTTTTTTTTTTATGCCAGCCAACATTTGGTATGGTCAGATTGTGTTTTCATGTAGGTTTGAGAGTAGGGTGGGCGTTAGCAGAGAGTAGGCAGTAGCACTGCACTCTAGTCTTTTTTCCCCCCAAAATTGATTCTGGTGTGAATTTTATTAACTGCAAATCAGCCTGTATTCTGGAGTTCCAAATCAATATAACATAGGAACTTAACAAACGGACCACTGATCAGCTTTTCGTTGCCATTGCCGCAGGGTTGGGAACACTTTTTGGGGAATCGCGTACGTTGTTTTCCTAAAGACTAGCCTGTGGTCATACAACATTGGTATTCCTTGCTAGTTTGTAATAGTGATTTCCTAGCGTTGTGAGCTTCTGTGAGATTACAACAGGTGACTAGTACACTAAATCCCATAGGAGATGACCTATCTGTGCATTTCAGCAGCAGATCTACCTACACAAAACCTGTAAGTACCCACACATACAGCACAGCACAGTAACACACAGCAGAGCAAGACTGAACCAGAGAGTACAAAATCCATTTGAGGCTGCACTGTGTGGGTGGGTGAGGTTCATTTTCTTCCAGCTAATGTGTAAATGATATGCGTTCGCAAACCCATCATTTCACAGCCCTGAATAGATGGTCGATTAGACAAGAGTGTTCAGTATGTGATTATTATTTTACTTAGATGAAGGTTACATACGGGGCTGAATCACACAGGCAGACACAGTGCATACTGCACATATGCACCCGCTCTTCCCTTTAACATTATGGATAGCTTGGCGAATGCATTTGATAACTACACAAATGCACATGCACAGTATTCGGTCGCCCATAGTGGTGGAGGTCTAGTCTTTGGGCAGGAAGGAAGTCTAGCAGTGCAGTGAGCGGT
The DNA here is from genome assembly GCA_027575585.1 of Percopsis omiscomaycus. NCBI lineage: Eukaryota > Metazoa > Chordata > Actinopteri > Percopsiformes > Percopsidae > Percopsis > Percopsis omiscomaycus. The sequence goes on along the minus strand of JAODLI010047880.1, from coordinate 3,713 downwards.
GCTGTGTCTCTATTTATACTAATGTTTTTCTCCCTTCCTTGACACACACACACACACACACACACACACACACACACACACACACACACACACACACACACACACACACACTCAGATAGACAGAGCATGAAAGGGATTTGGAACCAGTTTGAATAAGTAGCATGGCATTAAAAGCTCCTATTTCTTCCTCACCGAACCTATAAAGCCTATGTTGAGGAAAAAGAAAAATATGTACAAACTAAATATTTAGAGATTTAGATTTGATTTTCTTTCAATGAAAGAGGACAAACAGGTCTCGGCAGGGGGCCTTGGAACCCCGCTGTACCTTCAGCAAAGTACATGTTGCGTGTTGCGTGTTGCTTTGCATTTGTTGTGCTGTATGTCCCACATATGTGTGTGTCTGTCTGTGTGTGTGTGTGTGTGTGTGTGTGTGTGTGTGTGTGTGTGTGTGTGTGTGTCAGCTGCCTATCTGCACATCCACTTGCTCAGACCTGGTTGCCAAGGAAACAGGGAGTTACCAGGGCGAGAGAGAGACAGTACATCAAGAGATAAAGTACATCACAGAGATACACAACAGTGGCATGATGGTGATAAGTAGTGCTATCGACTGACGACAGTTGATCGCAGCCTACCAGTAAACGGGCTTCGCATCACACTCACCATCCACTGAGAGCACCAGCAGGCTGTCTGTGGGTTAGTGGTGAGACAGAGTCCCCTACTGGTGACACAATGTATTACACCACACAGGTACAAAAGTGAATCTTTCTTTAATTCTTCGTCAGAATGATAGCTGTTGGGTTGGTTAATTATGAATTTGATATTCATATTTTTTACTTACTGTTAATCAGTACTTATTTTGGTGCATATATGCTGAGCAGAATAGTGGTTGACCCTTTTATTATTATTATAAGTGGGACTTCGCTATTCACTATGGATTAACATGTACTCCTCTTCCTCGATATAAATAGAAAACAAGTAAGTAAGTAGAAAACAGGCAAAAAGTTGTAATATCAGTTGGTTAGTGATCCTGGTTGAGGGTTACTGCTGAAATCAACTTCTAGGTGTGTCTGTGTGTTTGTGTGTGTGTGCTGGAAGTTTTTGCTTCGACATTTGCTGCTAAAAATATGTCCTCAATGTATTTTTGAAAACTACATCAGTACTGAAAGCCAAATATACATCCCCACCTCAGATATTGTCCATGTGCTCCAAGTGACAGCAGAACGCTGTCCTCTAGCAGTAATGGTGTGTAACCCAAGCTGGTATAGCAAATATAGTCCCCATTAAGGCTGTTTACATGCCTAAGCCCTCACAGCGCAAGCCATTGTTCTGTACTCACAAAAACTGACAAAACACAAGCCGGTAGGGGGTCATTAAACCTGCCAGTGCATCACCAAGGACTGCCAGAGAGACGACAAATTGTTCTGTGTCTGCGGTTAGAAGAAGGTGGAAAGATGTAACTTAGAGTGACACTTTTGTGACGCTTTTGATAATTCATGTATTATTATCACAATATCAGCGGGAAGCAGAGCTTTGTAGAGATACAGACACAGAATTGGGAGCGTTCACTCAACACAAACACACAAACACACAAACACACAAACACACAAACCCACGCACACACTCACAAATACATACACAAGCTGGCACAGCACTGACAAAAAGCAGAGAAACTTGATCCGTTTTCAGCAGCCCAGAATTCCCAGAAAGGGGGAAACCTTTCTCTCTCTCGTTCTCTCTTTATCCATCTCTCTCCCTCGCAACTCATTACACTTATTATTTCCTTTTCGTGTTTCCTTTCCCTTTCCTCCGCCCTCCTCCCGTGCGTGCGTGTTTCTCCAGCGTTGCTAATCTCAGCTGAGCTGAACCTTCCCCATGTCAGAGAGCAGCCATTTTACAACATAACATGGAGCAGAGGGCACAAACACACCAAAGCACGCTCAAACACACACACACACACACACACACACACACACACACACACACACACACACACACACACACACACACTAGCAGACGTTTTTCCTCCCGAAGCCATCCAGGTGTTACATGCAATTATCATTTTAGGAACTTATACAGTATCTCTCATTTTCAATTTACACCTCCCCCCCTCTCCAATTTTTTTTGATTCTCTCCACCTTTCGGCTGCAGCCTTCTTCTGTCACCTCCTTCCTCCTGCTGCTGGCTGAATCACATCAGATACTGTATCTCTCACTCTCTCTCACCCTCTGTCTCTTCGGCTAAGTCTTTTACTGGTCGCTTTGTCTCTTCCTCACCAAAACGGTCTGGTGTGAAATTGAATGGCAGTAAACTGCTTTAGAATGGATAGTCACTGCGACCCGTTTAATGATGCTCCATGCCAGACTGGGGGAGAACAATAAAGTGAACAGCAAATGATACAGGAAGACAACACACAGAAACATTTATTACTTGCAACCAGCGCTACAGAAATGCTATTGTTCTGGTTTGAAAGTCCCACAGCACATTCCCCTCCTACCTCCTACTGTATGTCTCTCTCTCCCCCCCTTTCTCTCTCTCTCCCCCTCGCTCTCTCTCCATCTCTCTCCCTCTCTCTCTCTGAATCTCTGGTGGTGACTCCCATGTTCTGGTCAGCTCAGCGGGCTGTTTAGCAGCACACAGTTATTACAAACCACAGACACACACATAAGCACACGCAAGTGTGTGCACGTCCTCGCATACACACACACACACACACTCATATTCACCATGTTTGCACAGACTGCAGTGAAAATGCCTCAGCATATACTGATGAAGCGCACTCACGCGCAAATGGCACGCAAGTTTCACAAGAAGCACAACTATACAACTATTGTTCATTTGAAACCCACTGAGCTACAGTAACACAAGCACGGTTGAGAACACACAACCGCACAGCCCTGCCCAGATGCTGCGTTTTCATTGGACGCTGGGTCACGGGTGCCAGAGGATGGCGCTGCAGATGCTAACAGCTCCAATGTGTGGGGCCATTCTCATCTCATTATACTGTACACAGTCAAGTCCAACTGCTTCCTCCCTGCTGCTCTGTGTGGCTATAAACGGATGGGAGCCACGGCTACGCTGGGTGTCTATGTCTGTGTGTGTGCGTGTGTTTGTGGAGGTCAGAAAACACTGCTCGTGCCCTTCACAGGGTGTAACTCTATACCCCACTGTCTGTGTGTGTGTGTGTGTGTATGAAGGCTTAACTACGGTGACACGGGCACGCGATAGACACCAGGGGATCGACGCTCTATTCTGTCTTGAAGACCACGGTGGTTGGCGCCATTTTGCGTCGGTGATGCCAAGAGGAAAGGGTCTTTATTCACTGCCATGTTCACCTTAAGCCATTAAACATTGCCAATAGGTTGTTGCCAGTGTATTTTTTTCTACAATATATACGATGTAATATCTAAGATTATGTCAGAGAAAGCACACACTGAAAAAAAGAACTTGTAGGATTTACTTCCTCGAAACAATTTGCACTAGTACTATTTAAGTAAATTTTAGTAATATCATGTAGAACTCACTTGCCAGTATCAAGTAAAATATACTAAAGTAAATGTTACATAATTATATTTACCTGTAAATAAGTAATATTTATTTAAACTAATTAAGTAAAGTCAATTAAATGTTATCATAGACAGGAACGTCCGTCATCAAATATTAAGTAAGTCTTATACATCTGTAGTATTTACTGTTCTGAAGTAGATTTTATTATA
>JAODLI010047869.1:0-16890 GCA_027575585.1 Percopsis omiscomaycus | reverse complement strand
ACATTGGCAAAATCATCCCTCTCTTAAGTGGAACATAAAAGCCCTTCTAATCAGTTTCCAAGCTGTCACTGCTGGACCAAAAAGCCAACAAACAGAATGATGACAGAGGAATTGAAAGACAACGAGAGAGAGAGAGAGAGAGAGAGAGAGAGAGAGAGAGAGAGAGAGAGAGAGAGGCAAAGATAACCCAGAGGTACCCAGTAATTATTGAAGATATTGTAAGCCATTTCACGATAGCCGTGACTGTAGGAAATGGGGTTCTGCAGGCGAGATCAGGGAAGGCACGAGTTTTACAGCTCAATGCAACGTGTCTCGTAATGAAACCATCCCCTCGAAAACCATGTGCATGCACGCACGCACACACATACACACAAATACCGTGGAGTGATGACTCAGCGTTAAACCTCTGAGTTCAGTAAACAAACACACGTTGAACACAGGCTGTACTGCCTGGTACTGCAGTACCAAAAATGTTACGGCATGTACCATTATTTTACTTTTACTGTAAGACAATGGTCCATGCCTCTGAAACGTTACAAGCTTGTCGATCAAATAGACATATGGCCTTCCAACGATAAGGTCACAACAGTTATTTGCATTCATATTTCTGGAATTACAGTTCGCATGTAATGGGATTATCATACAGCATTCATCAGTGCATCTGATTTTCATCTGCATCTGAACTAAATTTAAACAAACATTAAATAGATTTGGGAAGGAACAGCAAATTAAGTTGTAAGTTTTGCCTCTTTGTGACATCCTGGCAGGCGTAAACTGTTATTTACTATTTAAAGATTAAAATAATTTCTACAGTTGCAGTCCAGTCAAGTATAAATATAGAATGCTTTTCAAAATGATGACCTTGAAAGCAACGCTAATACAAGAAAGATTTATCACGGGCCGTACTAAAATACACCACAAACCAAAAATAGGCTCATAAAATATGTGCAAACTCTCATTAAAGTGATCCACATCATGTGTCTTTCTGGTCCCATACATATCAGAAAGTTCCTGGTGTTACTTTTAGCCTATGGGCCCCATTTTAACGATCTAAGCGCACAGTCTAAAGCGCATGGCGCAGGTGCATTTAGGGCGTGTCCAAATCCACTTTTGCTACTTTGCTACGGCGGAAGAAAAGGTTGCAGCACCAGGCACATGGTTCAAAACAGTTGTACTTAGTCTCGATTATTCACAGGTGTGTTTTCAGTGTAACATGCAATAAACCAATCATGTCATCTCCCCAGGTACGCTTGTACCTTGGCGGATTGCTATTATAATGGTGCATTTGCCAAGTAGTGAGTGAGAACACTACTTGGCGGAAACGGAAGTGAAAGCATGCGAGCAGACCATCTACGGCAACAGCAGGATTCCAGCAGGATCCTGCTTGATGTACACAATAATAATCTTTCACATTGTAATCTTTTTCTTTTTAATCTTTAGCATGTGTGTGTAACAGGCAGAGTGTAAGCGCATTGTACACCCGCCTCTGTAGGCACATATTACTATCTTGATAAAGTGCACTTAAAATAACAATGAAATACTGCGCTATTGACTTCAGACCAGGTCAATCGCGCAATAGGTTCTGGTCTGAAACTTGCAAAAACACTTGTGTCGCACCTCGCGCCGCTCTGCGCCGGGTGTAAGATAGGGCCCTATATATTTCACTGACAGGGGTGTCACATTCCTACTTTTATTCTAACCACGCACTGACTAGAGGATCTCAGTAGTCAGCCTGCACCTTTGGTTGATCCAGTAGTGGGTTTTTTTGTTTAGAACTACTGTTTGCTACGTGGTACTCTCAGATACTTCCAAGTACTATTAGAAGAGAAAATAAAATGTATTCTGCGTTGCTCTCTCACACAAATAAAGCCGCTGAAAAAGTCTGGTTTCAAACTGGAAGACAAAGAAAAGCCATGTGAAGAAAAACAGATTCTCGCATCGTCTGTTCCTTTCTTTTCATCTTGGTTAGTCCGGTGTAAATAATAGGCTACCGTATGTTTCACACGTTTGTTCCCTGACATCGGCAAATCAGCCAGGCTTTATTTTAGGGCGCACGCTGGGTCTGACAGCGCCGGCTGCCACGGCGCACGGCTGTTTACCTCGCGGTGCCAGGGCTTCACTTAGATGCCTGCTCTCTGAACAGAAAGGAACACAGAGAGGAAATACATGCATAATCCATCAACCTGGATATTTCCACTGTGTGTGTGTGTGTGTGTGTGTGTGTGTGTGTGTGTGTGTGTGTTTGTGTGCGTGTCACGTGTGTGTAATGGGGTATGTGTGTTGCAGAGGGGATGAGGGTTGGCTTCGACTCTTACATAAACCCCCAGCGACATGCTAAGTGTCTGGAGACACACAGCCAGCACTGCTGCATTGGTAGAAACAGGCTTCTAAGCCTTCAGGCTCTGTGCTTTTTTAACACACACACACACACACACACGTCTTATTACTCTCCAGGGACGTCAACAGCTGTAGGTACACAGCAGAACAACTTAGCGGTAATCAGTCCCTACATAGTATAGAAGAGAGTGGCAATAGGACAACCACAGTCTCCATTAGGAAGAAAGCAGTGACTAGTTGAGGTTTCAGAAAACTGTATATATGTACTGTATAGTGAAATGGTCACAAACATTTATATTGTCCCAGAATAGGCTTCCTATCACTGCCTATGACGGTAATGCCCACCATAATGTGACCTTTCACCCATATCGTCCAGCCTTACCTTCAGATCATAAAGGAACGCATATTTGTAGAGTCTCATCCCAAAGCAGTAACACCAGGAGAGAAGCCAGTTAATGGAACCTTACACCCCCACAGAATAACATTAGTGTGACTATTCACAACACAACACAGATCACAGCAATATCCCTTCCTCCACCATGTGTGGTGTTATTACTGTACAGCACGTCATCGTTGCATGTGTAGCTGTCTAGATGCCCTCTTCGCTCAGTTCATAGTAATAAGATTCTGCCAGAAATGTGTGCTGCTTCAAATCAGGTTTTAAATTAAGTGGAATTGAGCGAGGCCCTTCCTCTGACCCTACCTAATCTGTGGTTACAAAACACCCATCTGGACACACTGACTCTGCAGTCCAGATTCAGAGTCAAACAGTAGAGGGCGCCCTTTTCAAACCCAGATAATAGTGAAGGTGGTATACTGTATAGGCAGGAGTCATTTTTGTGTGTGTCTGTGTGTATGTGTGTGTGTGTGCGCGCAAGAGCCTGCAGGCATATGTGTGTTTATAAGTGGTATCTTTGACATGAGGTGTATTCCTGTGGGATTTTTATGGGGATGCCCTCAGACGATGAGTTTATATACCCACAATGCACAACAAATAGCTGCTGCAGGCTTTTAAGGACAAATAAAAGGTTGTGACTGAGTGATAGCTGTATGGTTTGACAGGAAGACGCATTTACTACCTTGACATAACTGACATAATTGACCAAACGGCATAATTTAAACCTGTCTATAAAGCAGCTAAATTGATTTTGGTAGGGATGAGTGCTTGACTTATGGCCAATGTGTCCAATATGGAAAATGTTAAAGGGCCTGGAAAGATGAATACAGGGCACCTTGTGCAGCTGACATAATTGGAACCATCTTCAAAGGCCTGTGAGCTTCCTACTCAGCCCGGCCAAAAGACTGCAGGAGATAAATGAGGAAGGAAAAGGAGAGGCGAGGATGAAGAGAAAGAATAGTGAGATGAAGCAGAGAAGGAAGGAGACAGAAAATAATAGTGCACTCCCCCCACAAAGGCACCCATTTTTATAGAGCTTTTACATGTTAACCCCTTTTTTGTCTTTTTATAATATATATAATGTATATATATATATATAATAATATATATATTTTGATTTAAATACTGTAAACATTGTTTCATTACTCAATTAATTAAAGGTACACTCCTTCATTTATGTCCAGAAGTTACAAAAGATATAATATATGTATTTACCCTGGTTTTGTATGCATGCAAGCAAGCACTTCATTTACATTGCAAGCATGCGTGTGTTTGTAAGCCAATTCTGGTACAATGTATTCAAATTCTGTTCACAAGCACCATGTAAGTGACGGAGAGAGATTACCAGCCTTCTAGACCTCTTTTCCAATTTCCTTTACATCTCTGACTGATTTCTTTAACTGCAGACACAAACCTCTGGGGGGGGCATTAGAGCAATGTTAGCTGAATGGTACTAATGTAGAAACCCAGCAGCAACTGACATGACTGCAGGAAACCTCGACCAGCCTCTAAGTCTGTTGGTTGGAGGACCAATTTGTCATTTTGATGGATGGAGCAATTATTGGAGGTTTGACTTTGCTATGTATTGTATTAACACCTGGGTCCCTAGTTTCCAGGTCAAGGTGCAAGCGGAGGCGCACGGAGCAAGTTCACGGCGCAAGTTCACGGCGCAAGTCGATCTAAGGTGTGTCCAATAAATTTTTGCTCATTTCGCGACGTGGCGGTGGCGGTATTCGGGCGCAACGGCGACGCAGTTGTTGGTTGGAATTAAAATGAATAAATGATCAGTAGGAGTGGTGGGAGCTGTCTTCAATTACGGCCAATCAAATCAGCTCCACTAATTCCCTTTAAATGCGGCGCGCTCTCTGTCCAGGAGAGGTGCAGCTTCAGCCTGCATTCTTCTGCTAACAGATCAAGAAAAGTGGTTCTTTGTCGACAGACTCTCTGTGCGTATTTACGCCCTCTAGGCCTATGTCAAATTATGTATTCTATAATGTGATATGAGACAACACACAAAAATTATTATTTGACAGGTTACCGTCTAACGTGTCTTCACCAGCATCTTTCTTTCTATCCTGCGCATTCTATGAACACAGCAGGAGACCATAAATAGTTGTGATCACGGATCAATTAGCCTAGGCAATCAGTTCATCCTTTCAGGTTGAATGAGGTCACCGTGGTGTTTTCCATGCATAATGACGCACATTGGGGTGTGTGGGGGCGTGGCTTAGCGATGTCTGTATGGGAGTGAGTGTCGGGAGGTGTGGTTCTCAGGGGAATTGGAAGCAGGTGTGGGGGATTTCTAATCACCTGTCTCCCTATACAAGCAGCACAGCCGGGAGAGTACGTGTACACACACATACACACACACACACACATACACACACACATACACACACACACACACACACCCACACACACACACACACACACACACACACACACCCTTCGGTAAACAGGGCTGCAAGCCAGGAGACTATTGCCTTTACTTACCTGTTGAATAAAACATGTCAGACTCGGTTGGTGTTGCACTCAAGCTGTTGGTGTAGGCCAACATAGCATACACAAAAGGGGCATGTGTGATTTTGGATAGTGCTTAGTGCACCTTTCGCCTAAAGCCCCGGAACTACAGAACTAGAGACCCTAATGTTCAGACAAACAAAGAAAACATATTTTACTTTATTTTTCCTTGAATGATTGCATGCCTAAGGGGTATTCTCTTTCCCTTTCCCCTCTCTCTCTGTCTCTCTCTCTCTCTCTCTCTCTCTCTCCCTCTGTAGCTTAGGTTTCTGATAATCGGGTTATATAAATGCATTAATTAGAACATTTTCATGATGAGGACGGTGCAAGCCAATACTGGATTTAGGGAATGCAGTGGAGAAGTGGAGAACGTTTGAAATAATTGGTTTTAGTAAATTTGATTTTATTCTGTTGGGATTACCATGCACAAATTAATGTTTCTGATCAATTTTAATTGTCAAACTAGAACACTGGTTTCTGCTAATACCAGTAACTGTGTTTTTGCAGTGTATGCTTGAAGATAAAAAAATCTATTTGACACTGATAAAGCCACTGTACTGTACTATAACCACCAAATGATGCACTGTATTTATTTATATTCTACTATTGTAATCATGACACAAATTGTACCATGAAAGTGATCTTTAGTATAACTAATGTTTGGTGACAATTTTTTAAACAAAAGTAATTAATGTATAGTTAAATTCAAAATGACCATTGCAGTTTATACTCTCTAGGCCCACATTATGAAATTAACAATTAGTCCAATTCTTTCATTTTCAGTAGCGTTTCTTAGAATCAAGTGTCTTAACTGAAAGGCCAGCTCTCAGAAGGATTCTCAATAACTGAATTTCATAAGCCCATTAGCCTCATTAGTTTTTCTTATCTAACTGTCAGAGAAGCCACAGCTATTGATGGACGAATGACTTGTTGAGACTAAAAGGGAAGAAGCAGAGATGGATGAAGTAAGTATGAGGTAAGAAAAAGACAAAGGAGCCTCAGAGAAAGAGGATGAGGAGAGAGAGAGAGAGAGAGAGAAATCCGAACAGAAGAGCGCCCAGAGCAGCCTCTTGTTTCTCTTATCAGTCCTAACTTGATAAAGACCGTCTCTGAAGCACTGCATTCTGGGAGGGAGATGGCCACCCTATTGATTACTGACAGCTGATTTATTACACTCCAAAAAGGAAGCGCAACCTTGTTTGACATTGGGCGCATATTACAGCAATATTCTGGTTTTGTGTAACTCATATGTAAAGATGTCGTCATGTTTACATTAAACTGATATATTTTCTATTAAGATCATACCTAAACTGGAATAGTAATCCATATCTAAAAATAACGTAATAATGTAAAGCCCCTGTTAGAAAAATCTTTTGACTTGCGACTGAACAGGGATCTCCGAGTATGGGGTTCCTGGGATAACATATGATGATTTTCTCAATGCCATCAAGAATTGCCATACAGGTGGTGCTCTTTTTTCTAAAGCCATGTTGTGATGGTACAATCATATTTCATTTATTTAAATAATTACTAAGTCTACTATATACAACTCTGTCAAATACTTTGGAAAGAGTAGGCCATATACGTAGATATAGGTCGGTAGCTTTGCATATCATTTTTGTCACCAGACTTAAAGACTGGTACAATTCTGGCAATCTTTATCATTTCAGGCAGAACCCCAGAGAGTAAGGATATATTGATAGAATACACGCTGAGCATTGTCTTTCATCTTGTCCTTCTCCCATCCACCAGCCATTTTATGGTTCAGCAAACACAGATCCCAAAGGCACTTAACAATGTTACTCCTTTTTGTATTCTTTCCACCTATTGGGTGTTCTTGTATAGTTTTAGCACACAAAATTGTAAGGATTGTGGAGATATTTGCAGATTTGATTTACCTATAGTTCAAAAGCTCAGTAGGAACAGGAACATGTTTACGATTATCCATCAACGTCCATTCATTTATTCATGCATCAATCATCTATTAAATGTACCAAGTCTACAATTGACCTATGCATATCTCTGCATCCATTGCATTAGTTAATAACCTCCAGATGTTATACTCTCCTGTTTCGTAATGTCATTTTATCTGATGAAACACTTTTAGGCCGTAGCTAATAATACTACCTGTAAAAGCCAATACAATATCTACTGTCTTAAAAGCTCAATACAATCTCCATTAGAAGGATATTATTAGCCTGCCTCAAACATTTCTACAAAGGAAGGTTTGAAAGTGAACACAGGGAGGCACGCGCGCGCACACACACACACACACAGTTTCTCTCTGAACATATTAGATGCTGTGCTCAGATGTGTTTTCTGTGTGTGTGTGTGTGTGTGTGTGTGTGTGTGCGTGCGCGTGCGTGCGCATGCCTCTTTGTGATGTGATAAGGACGGAGAGTGGCACGTGAGCCTCAGAAATGACACATGCTATTTTTAGAGCCTGGCAGTTGCCTTCCCTCTTGGACAGAGAGATATTAGTGGGGTGAACGCCACAGACACCTATATATGTGCCATGTATGCAGCATATTGCACCTGCCACAACGCCACAGCTCCACCTATGGGTGAAAGAGACACTGCAGCATTTTCTGAAAGACGAGCTCTAAAGGACTATCTCTACAAGGCCATCTATACAAGTTCCTTTCTTAAAGACAAACACTAAAAAGACAATCTCTGAATGGCCATTTCTAAAAGACAAACCCTAAAAGACCATCACGAGGATGTGTTGTGAACAATGGAAATGCACTGTACTTGTGACCAGCAGCACCTTGTTTTTCCTTAAAACAGTGTTTATTTAAATGAAAAGGACATGTTTTTACTGAAACATACAAAGCTCTCCTAGCTGTCACTTTATTTTCAACCATCCAATCAAATCTGATTGCCAACTTAAACAATTCCTCTTTTGTGTATATTTTGGGGCAATTTAAACCACACACACACACACACACACACACACACACACACACACACACACACACACACACACACACACACACACACACTCACCAAAACTCCAGAAAAATACACTTTTCTTGAAAGTTTCTGTTCGGTCTCTCTCTTTCTGTCTCAATCTCCCCCCTTATCTCTCTATCTCCTGTAATAAGATGACTTATGATTTCATTTGGCACCAGTGACTCACCAAATGACACCTTTATTTTGGTCTCCCTGCCAATCCACATTTTCTGATTGTGTGTCAACCTGTCTGTCTGTCTCTCTGTCCATGTGAGGATGTCGTGCCTGTATAATCCAGAACAGTCAATGGAGCACCCATACAAGCACACACAGTGCGACAGTCCACAAACCTCTGCAGAAAAAGCCTTGCAGCAACGCCAGCGAGAAGCGCAGCAAAGATCCATCAATCTATCTCTATCCAGGTCAGGATCTGTATGTCGGCAGTTTATGTCAGCATGTGTGCGCATGCAGGCTAGTGTCACAACTATGCTTTCACTCTAAGCCAAGGCCAGTCACAATGAGAACACAGCAATCATTTATCAGACACAATCAAGGTAATACAAGCTAATACTGAAACTGCAATTTATTGTACCATTGATGGAGACTGGGATATATATGCACGTCAAATACGCACCTCAATCGGTAGATGACAAGAATATTTCTTTTAATATTCATAATGGGAAAAGCCTGGCCTGGTGTTTATACATTACAGAAACGTTCCTCTCAACACTATTGGTCTCTGCAGGTTTGACACACGAGAGACAGGGAAAGATGTGTTCAGCAGAAAAACAACTACACACCTGGCACTGTGACAGATGCTTGTTGGACTGTCAACATACAGGAGACACACAAACACACAAAAACCTTACTGTGTACGTATCGTGTTGCGTTGTGATTGCTGTGTCAGCGCTGAGACAAAAGCGAGGGGAAAGTCTATCACCTTATGGCTTCAGGGAGCGACATTAGGCTGTTACAGATGGCTACTAGGGTGTGTCAGTGTGTCACGAATGAGAGATTTCACACAGCGTTGCGCACAAACGTTGCGGTGTAAATTCTCACAGACGCCCCTCTTCTTCTCAACCTCTGTCTGTCAGTGTAACTTAAACAGAAAAATAGGTATGTCTAAACATTAGTGGCACTACGAGGGATTTTAGCATTTCCCCAGAGCACAGGCTACATTTTCCTATGAGCCCCATTGCCTCGTCGCCAAGCGCTGCCTGGACTCTTCGTGGTGAGTATGTTAGTACTGAAGAGAATAGCTGAGAGATGTCGTTTAGTAAGAACATTAGCTGTAAGATACGCGATGAGACAAGATAACAATAATAACTTTTCGGTCTCTATGCCATGAATTGAATCGGCAGATTTTCAGATACTGTACATAGAAGCATCAGAAAAAACTCCTTATAGTTACTTTATGTTTGGTGTGTTGCTCATGGACCCTTGAGCAGTGGAAATTTATTTAACCTGTAACCATTCAGTTAGACGCTCCAACCACTGGGCCACACAACACGACATCTGATCATCAGATCATTTGTTGTTGTAGGGAATCACTGCATGGAACTCCATACTGCTGATGTTGTCAATCCCAAGACTACAAGACTATGAACAGAGGGCTAAAATGTGCAGTATTACCCAGCTCAGAGAAACGTTATATCCCCTACAACACAGCGGTTCTGAATATCACAGACACGCGCGCCTATTACTTCCAGCTGACACACAACACCTGCTCCCTCTCTCTCTCTCTCTCTCTCTCTCTCTCTCTCTCTCTCTCTCTCTCTCTCTCTCTCTCTCTCTCTCCCGCCTCTGTCTCCTTTTTCTGTCTGTTCTCTCACTCCCCCGACCTGTTTCCCTCTCACGGCTTGAAGCCTAGTTCTTTGTGTGTGTATGTGTGTGGCCTATTAAAACGCTACACTAACTCCTGAAAAGCAGATGAGTGGAGGTAATGCCTTGTTTAGCACATTGGACAATTGACACAGGTGAAGCCGTGTGTGTGTGTGTGTGTGTGTGTGTGTGTGTGTGTGTGTGTGTGTGTGTGTGTTGGGGGCTGGGGGCCATAGTGCCACGACAGAGAGATAGAGATAAAGAGAAAGAGAAAGAGAAGCAACCAACAACCAAAAGCCGTCCGGCTAGTTCTCAGAGGAGGCCCAGATCAATGGTTTGGATGGCTCTCTCCCCATGTATAATAATATATCATAATAATGGCCCCGGGTGCAGAACAACCAGGTCCCCTGGGGCGGGGGGAGGCTGGGGAGAGAAAGAGCTAGATGCAGGTGAACTTTGCTGTTCACATGCGTGCACATACACTGTATATAAAGGAACACACACTCACACACACACATACTTGCAGCTAAGCTAGTGGCTGATGCATTATGTATACAGGCTTTCTATTACTGTCACACACACACAAACACACACAACCCCCTATCTCTCCTCCCACTAAACATACGACCCCCCAACACAGAAACATCTTGCACACACACACACACACACACACACACACACACTCACTCACTGACACACATTCACTCTTCACAGGAACAGTCCCTATCGTTAATGGGAGGTCACGGCCAACTGTTTTTCCCACTTATCAGCCCCTTGGATTTAAATACTAGTGCTATTGCGGATACACTGTTGCCTAGGAACACAATGGAATGCATCAATAATAGGATTTGCACACCAGCCTACCAACCTACCCTTGTAGATGTGAGCTGTGTTGCATTGTGTTGTAAAGTCACAATATGTGGTATTACATTGGATTCCTTCCTCAGGGTTGCCATTCGCCGCGACTGGAGCCATTACACATTTCCCAGAAGTCCCCGTTTTCTTACGATCAAATGTAAGGGGTGGTTGTTGCTTTTCAATATCATCATTTCATCCAAATGGAACAAGTCATTCTCTAACCATGAATTGAAGTCTTATTATTATTATTATTATTTCTGCCGGGACTATTCATACATTTTTTGAGTCTCAGTTGCCGCTTGATCTGTGATGGCATTTAGCAGAAGTGCGCCCAGAACCTCCAAGCCCTGCTTGCATCTTATGTAACTGCATCTGGTCATGAGGCATTGCCTGGTACCACCGCTGAAAGATTAATGACGGCTATTCTTGGGTTGTATTGTAGACTTACTCTATGACATACACAGGGGGGGTGTCAGGAAAAGTCAACTGTGGACATACGGCTGTCGTAACTCAGCAAGGGACAGATTATGATGCAATAAGGGCATATCAGATTAGCAGCAGATGTTTATAGCATCTGTGACTCACAGATCAGTTTGTTCAGCTCACTTTTAGACAGGATAATTAATTGCAGTTGTAATGTTTTATCATTAAAATATAGCTCGTACTATATAAAATATAGCTTGTGTTTTGTTTTATGTTTTACTAGTACTACTTTTGAGTAAATAAAATAAGTAAATAAACAACACAAAACAAAGCAAATAAACAACTAATCTATGTATATTTCCCAAAATTAAATTAAAAATAATATATCTGATCCCTAAAAATAATCTCGCGGCCCCACCAATACCATCCTGCGACCTAATCGGGAGCCCCGAGCCACACTTTGAAAACCACCATCTCACCTTGACGTAGAGCTGCTGAAATTCGTCCAGGTTGAGACGGCCGGTGGGACAGTCCTTCAGGAAGCCCTTGTACCACTGCTTCAGCTCATGCTCATTAAACTCTGTGCTCTTGACCAGATCCTCCATGACTTCAGGGGTCAGCTTGCTGTTCTGTTTCCCCATTTTGTCTGCCAAAGAAACACCACAGTCCACACACACACACAC
The DNA here is from genome assembly GCA_027575585.1 of Percopsis omiscomaycus. Classification (NCBI taxonomy): domain Eukaryota; kingdom Metazoa; phylum Chordata; class Actinopteri; order Percopsiformes; family Percopsidae; genus Percopsis; species Percopsis omiscomaycus. The sequence continues at coordinate 4,899 of JAODLI010047869.1, read as the reverse complement.
ACACACACACACACAAATACACACACACAGACATAAACAAACAGCAGCAAACACCCAAGGGACACACACAAGTAGAGGCACATGGGAGCGTAAATACACACAGGGGCACATAAAATAATTGTCACACACAACACGTAGCAAAGAGGAAAAAATTGCATGAAGGACCATGAAAGCAAGTACCCAAACACACACACACACATGCACAAAAGTTAATTGCACTTTCATTTAACACTTGGTATAAAGCCATTCCTTTATAGAAGCTTCTGCATAAATCCTGAAGGGCTTATTGAAGTGTACTTCATCAGGCCAGGAAGAAATGTGATAGAGAGCTGACAGACACATCTGAAAACAGACTTCAATACAAATAAATGTGATGAGATACACTGCAATACAAATTTGTCAAATCTTGTAAAATGTTGTCCATAACATATTTTTTATACCCTATGATCTTGATGGCTCCATGAACATTTTGTAAATACTGGTAATATTTTTCCTAATGTTGTGTTGACTTGCTTGAGAGGATAAATGGAAGATGATTTCTACTCTAAATTCTTAAAGACAGTTATGGACAAGTTTGCAGCATTTCATTTAAATTAATTAAAACACATCATGAAAACATCATTAAGAGGATGCTAACAGATGAAACATTGGTAGATAAATGTGAATAACCATGTGATTGCAGAATGCTGTGTTGCTTGCCATGTGTTACTTTTTAATGATGGATTTGGTGCAATCCTATAATGGACCATTGGTATAAAAATAGAAGCTTTCAATCTATTCAGTTCCTCCCAGAATACATTGTGCTGGTTTTGACCTGCTGTCTTGTGTTTACATACTGACTGATTTCCCAAATATTGTTTCTTTCATTATTTGAACTGTCAAATATTATAGGTCCAGATATTTCTTTTAATCTCCAAACTTTCTAACAAGATTTGCTTTGCCATTGCTCCACTGTGAGGGGTTTGGATTTCTCCAGTGCGTTGTGGTTTAAATGTCCCTTTCATCTTTTCCACCACCAGCTGAATGCATCTAGCCCTCTGTGACTCGTGTGAATCTATCAGTATAGGGGGCACTGCTGTTTTACTGCCACTCAGGCCTTGATTAGTTAATTAAGCAACCCATAATTACCATAATTAGTAAAGGATGGGCCGACTTTTGGAACATTTCCTGTCCTTCCTCCTGCTAAGATTTTAATTGTATGTATCCAATCTGCCAGGGCAGTATGAACACACAAGACAGCATCAGCACAAATCTTTCTTTCTAATGTGACATGGCTTTCCCCCCCACTGCAGACTGTTAAGGAATTGAGATGTAGACATGCAAGAGGTGCTGATGCTATCCTGTATATTCAGGCCTACAAAGCCAAGAGCCTAACAACTCACTGGGCCCCTATCAAGGTTATTGGGCCCCTGGTGATTCTTGTACATTAGTCAACAAGTGCCACTATCTAGTATTCAGAAATGATCCCAGAATGTTGTGAGCCCCATCAAGGATCCCTGGGTGTCCCTGTATTCCAACTTGCTACATAAGGTAAATCTTGTTTTATGTAATAATGCTGAAATCTCCATGAAAGAGGCATAAATACATTCTTCCATGTTCTTCACGACTGTCTTTATCAAATAGATTACTTTATTATATAAGCATATAAATTTGTTATGCTCAAACACATGGCTAAAACATTGTAGACATAAAGCATATTCTCCATTCTTTGTTAGTTAATTAGACCATGTGAATTCTCAATCAGCTTTTGCTAAGAGGAAAATAATAAAAATGGTAATTAATGATTGCAACAGGGCACCAATAACAGATGCCAAAAAAACAATTTAATTTAATTTTAATTTGATGGCTTATGGGGAGAGGAGATGAAAACACACGGTTCCATAACAACAGATAAACAGAAACCGCAAGCGAGGGCGATCGAGAGAGAGAGAGAGAGAGAGAGGCGGCCAATAACCAAAAACCATGAATACGCCATTAACATGGGCTATTCTGGGTCTGGGATAAACCCCAGATAAATGGTTTGGATGTCCCCTCTCTCTGGAGTCTCGGTCAGAGTCTCTTCTGGAGAGGGACCCTGGTGCAGAACAATCCAGTCCCCTGGAGTCCCCAGATGGATGCCCACGCTATCACCTGAGCCTTACTCTGAACAAAGCACTCACTTTACTGTGTGTGTGTGTGTGTGTGTGTGTCTGCATTAGCATTTTGACAATATATTACAAACAATTGTTTGTTGGAAAAAGGGTTAGCGTTTAAGGTTTGGAGCCAAAGACTGTGCTGAATGAATACTTTTGATTGCATGCAAAAAAAATGTTTGCAGTCAAAATGAGAGTAGGAGAGAATAGAAGAAAGAGAGCCGGGTTATTGTAACTTAATTTGATATCACTGGATTCTCTTTTTTTAACACCAGCAGTAAGGCATTTATTTGAGACACATTTAAGGAAACACGCCAGTTGATTGTGGCTTTGCAGGGTCTAAAGGGAAAGAGGCTTTGGGTTTATGATTTGGATTAGGTTTAGAGCTAACCCCAGTCAACCTTTAACAAAAACATAATTCTATGGAACACCAGCTTTAATTAAATCATCATTTAGAAATGACAGCTATTTATAGATACAGTACTATATCACATTACAGGAGGTCACAGTTATGGACAAACTTTGGACAAATTCTACAAGACTGTAGTATGCCCCCTATTCAAAGGAGTAGTGTGATTATCTGGGGATTGGGGATTGAGGACAGGGCATGTGCATGCGTGTGTGTGGGTACGTGCATGTGCGTTTCGTGCAATCGCATGCCATTATGGGTGGCACAACTTCGCCTGAAATTAGTTCTTAAATGATGGATTTAATGGCGACTGAAGGCAAAATATTACACAAGCATATGAAAACAACCTCCTCAGAACGGGGGCTTTTAAAAGAACATAATGCTACTAGATTCTACACACTTCTTTAACTTTTCCTCTGTGGTTTGGAAACTGAAAATGTTGCTGCCCTGCCCCCGCACCATGCAATACCGTGCGTCCCGCAAGACCTATACTGACCTGACCAGAAGCATGCACATATACTCGCTCATAATGAAATTACTGACGACCTATTACTGCCAACTTGGAATGCACGACACACACACCGTGTTTAGGTCATTTAGCAGACGTTTTATCTATAATAACAAGTATTAAGGAGCAGGTAGGGATTAGGCGTCTTGCTCAAGAATGCTTGGTAGACCAGGCATGTTGGTTATCGAACCCATGGCCTTCCGACTGGGAGTTGGCCCCTCTAAGCACCCTAAGCACTAGGCTATCCTCCCCCATAAACATACACACACACACACACACACACACACATACAGATAGGGATAATGACTGGTGCTGTATAATATACAGTACCAGTCAAAAGTTTGGATTAACGTTCCCATTCAAGTGAATGGGAAAGTGTATATAAGTGTGTATAATATATTATATATTATAATTTATATTATATATATATATATATATATATATTATTATTATATTATATATATTATATTATTATATATTTCTCTTGAGAGGGGGAACATTGCGCAAAGCAAAGGGAACATTAGCACAAGCTAATGCACAGGCACACCCGTGGAAGTGATTATCTCGTCCACATCAGGCATCCATGACAGAGCTTTTTGACCCGGAACTGAGGAACAGCCCCAGCACAGACTGCTGCTATGTGAAACAGCTTTCATTTGAGGCAGGGACACAGCAGGGGAAAGCAATGTGTACTCCTAACAACAGGTTGCCCTCACTTTCCTCTTACAATGTATGACACTCACCGTCAGTCACAATGGATGGAACCTCAAGACAGCAGCTGAGAGAGCTGTCACTCAAATACACATGCCTTGTCTATTCAATGATTCTGTGTGTGTGTGTGTGTGTGTGTGTGTGTGTGTGTGTGTGTGTGTGTGTGTGTGTGTGTGTGTGTGTGTGTGTGCAGAGGTGTCTATCTTCAGAGGAGCTGTTCACACGGACAGATTAACCCTCCAACACCTGGACGAGACACCTAGCCAGGTGCGAGAGGGAAAGTACACACCTAGACAATCAGGGGAAGGAGTGTGGAGTGACGCAGGTATGGTGGAGCATGTGGGCACAACAGGCATCAGTCATCTAATCACTCGCCTTATTGACGGACCATTTGGGGGAACCGTTTTATCTGAAGAGTCTCGCGTCTTTCACAGCTGCTTTTCAGCAGAAAGATACCGTGTCATGCTACAGGACTAACAGAACATGACGAGACAGTTTAGCAACCTAGCAAGACGTTCTTCTGAGATTTCAGAATCTTCTTTTTGAAGAAAGGGTTTGTAACCAGAGGGCTCCTGCATTTTACAAACCGTAAAATAGAATGGATGGGATGTTCACAAGCCTTGGTGAGGTTGAAAAGCATTTAGTTCCTGTTCCTTAAGTGTCTCCGTTCCTTACCCTTCATTGTTCCCACGTCCAGGTTGATGAGCTTACATCCGTTTTCCTGCACGGGGTCTACCAGGGGAGGCTGCAGGGGTTAATGGTTGTGATGGTCTGATGGAGCTCAGGACCCTTTTAGAGGGGAAGTGCTGCATCTGGTATTGATCTCTATTGATCCTGTATTGATGCTTATCAGGGTTTTAGCTCAGCCAGGCCTGAATCCTGCGTCTATAAGAGCCTCTTAGCGCTGATGCTAATGAGCAGCGCTTTATCAACCATGGTGTGTTCGTCTGAAGGCATCCTCCTCTAGCCGAGCTCAGGGGAGAATCTGACACTCAGATGATCTAGTTAAAGCTTCCCCCACAGGAGGTCTGAGAGAGGGGGAGGGAGAGAGGGGGAGGGGAGATAAGGAGAGAGGAGAGGAGAGGAGAGGAGAGGAGAGGAGAGGAGAGGAGAGGAGAGGAGAGGAGAGGAGAGGAGAG
>JAODLI010047858.1:0-16891 GCA_027575585.1 Percopsis omiscomaycus | reverse complement strand
ACACTCACACGCACACACACACACTCACACACACACACACACACACACACACACACACACACACCCACACATGTACACACGCACACACGTACACACACACACACATACACACACACACACGCACACACACAGAGCATTCTCTACCATTCCTTCCTTAACTCTTGCCTGCCCTGGCTGCTTTGGGTCCTCATTTGTGTGTAAGATGTGTAGTGTTGAAGAAATGCCTGACCCAGAGGAGATGGCTGGTGTCTTTAGATATAAAATATGAAATAGATGTCGCTCCTACATGAAATCAACAACCAAAACCGTTCCTTATGGAAAATCGTCCCTTACTGTAAAAAATGCTTAAACGTTTATAATCTTCAGTACAAAACATTTCTTCTTAATCCATAATACAACCAACCTTTTAGAGTGCAAATTACAAATAGTCTCAACGTCTAAGGTCAGATACACACTTATCTTCTTATCTTTGATTTAAATCACATTTAGATCAAATAGGCCATTTGTAGTCAGATAGAACAACGCACGCCCCTCCCTCATGGCTAAGTGGTTCACATTCCTCTCTACTCCTCCCCCATATAGAGCTCATATAGGGTCACATCTTCTCTACCCCACACCCTACAGCTACATGCACCTTTGTGCACAGTTGTGTTTCAAAACAAAAATAGTGAGCTGGGGAGGAAGTCTGGGGTTCTGGGGGAACTATAACACATTGAGGAGTGTACCTTTAAAGCAAATAAAGTGTGTTCTCCAGGAGCGTGGCTTTGCAGTGCCCTCTACTGGCCAGCTGCCGCTGCCAAAATGTGGGCTTACATGTGTGCAATAATGGAGATACAAAAACACAGGAGCTACATTAACCTCCAGAAAAGCATTGCATTTACGCGTCCATGCCCAGGGGCCCATTGTCTCATATGCTGGGCAATGCAGAAAAATGCATTGATGCACCCCATGGTGTGGTGTATTGGACTATTTACAAATACAGGTAAATGAGTGAGCCTATGGCTATTTACATAGATTTATGGATGTAAGCATATAGGCTGTTTTCGGCTAAAGTTATTATTAGTACAATGGGATGAACAAGACACAAACTTTTGCTTAACCTTTAAGGAGAACCAGCTTTTAAAAAAACAATGCAGTGAAGACACCACAATTCCCACAATGGCAATGTTTTTATTTATTTGATTTACCAAGTTCATATATTAAGGTTGGACCGTACAAAGTACCCAGTAAGATACCTTCACAACATTGACAGACGGTTTTCCCACCAACGTCACTACAGAGGGCTTGTGTGACCAGTGCTAGAACGCAACACACACACACTGTCCACACATTTCAAGGCCTTGGATGAGAAGGGATTTGGGGGAGGGGACTGAAGGCAAGTAGCAATGTGAGGGGGGGTCCACCATCAGTCCCTGGAGGAAGAAATGATTCACAGCAGCATGTGGGGAAGGAAGTGACTCATATGCGCTTAGGCCTCACACACACACACACACGGCATCAGTTTTACAGCGTTGCGTGAGAGTGTCGGCCTATGAACAAGAGGATGAATGTTAACCATGAAATATGCAGGTTGGGTAGTGGAAACAAAAACATGATCAGAAAAGCAAAAGAATTAACAGCATTCTTTTTTAAACAGAACACACACATGCAGTCACAATCTTTTATTTCTGTCATTCCCATTTTTCCTCCCCCTCAGAACGAAAGGACAACTTAAGCCAAGTTAAGATGAGGAGAAGAAAAGGAGGTGCAGGAGGAAGAGGAGGAGAGAGGCTGGGGGTGGGGGGAGGAACAGGACGTCGCTCCTTCCTCCCCTCCTTTTCCGTTTCACTTAAAAAGAAAAATATGAAAAATCATACACATTTCCTGCTTTAAGACTGTACCACAGGAAACACTTCCGTTTCCTGGACTTGACGTAACAAGACATTCTGTCTCTGCTGTAGACAATGCTAGTCAAGCTAAAGGGAGGGGGGGGGGGTGCGTTGGAAAAACGCTACTAAAGTCACTGGCGTGGCAAGCGTGCGTGCGGAGGTGAGGGGAGATCACGGGTGTAACGGCAAATATACACCACCAGATGGCATCGTTGGCTTTCCAATCGCAGTTCCTAACGATCGCTTTAGCTTTCTTTCTGTCTTTCTTTACTGAAAAGGATTTTTTTTGCATAATGGTAGTTGAGATTGTTGCAATAAGATTGTAAAAATTAATTGTTAGCATTATTCTCAAATATAGGCTACAGGATTGAAGCTTCACACTGTAATAATGTACATTAGGTGGCGGTATTCAGCCTTTTGCGTTAATTTACAACTCCACCAATAACCCAAAGAGGAAGAAGAAATTACGCTTGTGTCTAGTGTGTGTGTTTGTGTACCCTTGTGTGTACCCTTGCGTGGATCTGTCTGAGAAATTGTGTATTTTTGGTGTTTGAGCAAAGATCTCCGTTTGGGGGCGTTTCTTGCATGCAGAATGTGGGGTGTTTTGTCCAGAACGATGGTAAGTCGCTAACCTGCTGCTAGTTTATTGTAGTATTTAGGATGAATTAATCAAGTGACTTTCAATCCAGTAACTAAAAAAAAACTTCTGTCAAATGCTAATATCCACATCGCTCAATCGAGTGTTATATTAGGCTGTTTGTTTATTACCTGAATGCCCACAATACTGTTTGGTGAGCATAGCATTAGCTATATGGAGTAAGACCTAGTGAACTTTACGTTATCACGTTAATGTCATTCTTCTAAAGAAAATCCATTGGTTTTATTACGCGCTGACCTTTTTGTTGGCGAATCGATGGTGGTAGTATTTCCGCTTAATGTTTAGCTTTTTTGCCAGGTATTATCTTTGGTAATGTGTTGTCAATAAAACGTTAACCCGTCATAATTATAGAAAACGTTATTCCTACGTTACACCTGACATACAAACAGTAACAATGCAGATGTAGACGCACAATAGTTGATGGTCTACAAAACCACTGTGTGTGACATGCTCTGTCTTGCAAAAGCAAATCCTTAAATTCAAACACGTCGGCAGTATAGGACATTTTCCACGTCACACATTTGTCTAGTCATAAAATGACAGTAGTGCTCTCTGTATCACTTAATATCTTTAAATGTAACGTTATAATGTAATTTTAAGTTATAGCCTATAGCGAAAACTTACTCCCTGCAGCGGAGATTACGATGTCACTGGCCTCTAGGACATCACGACTACCTCAACAAACCTCCAGTGAGGAAAAACCTTATGCTCTAAAAATAGCCACTTTTGAAAAACACTGACCCTTGACACACTGGCTACCATGGCATGAAGACCAATAATGCTGAAGCAGAAGCACACAAAGCACATTTGACATAAAGTCTCCCTTACAGGTGAGCTCAACACATTTAAGACCTTTAATAGGGATGCAATGTGTCCTTTTACCTCTGCACAAGTGCTGGTACACTGTATGAAACTTGACCCCCCCACACACACACACACCTGAGCGCTAAGTGGATCACACTTCTTGCTTCTCCTCCCCCTAGAGCTTTAATAGGCTCACACCATTGTCTACCCCTCCCCAACAGCCACCCCACTTTTGTCGCCAGTTGTTTCAAACACCAAGAAAGAGCTATGGCTAAAAGTGTGGGTTCTGGGGGGCATATTAGAATACAGGTGGTTTTATCCTTTTACTTCATATTTCATTTTAGGTTAGGTATTTACATTTTAAGTGACACTTGCGGGAAGAAATTAACTGTCCCAAGATAATTCCGCAGGTGAAGGTGGGGATGGCGAAACCCTGTGGTCTGGTAAGGCCTGTGGCTGTGACGCGGATCGCGGGACGCTACCTCGCTCATCAGGAGGGCTTGCCTGGTCTCCCCGTGCCTCCCTTGCAGCAGACATGCGAACGCTACCTGGCTGTCCTGGAGCCCATATTGGAGGAAGAGCATCTGCAGCATGCCAAGGAGCTGGTGAACGAGTTCCAGAAGCCAGGTGGGCTTGGCGAGAAGCTGCAAAAGGGCCTTGAAATGAGAGCACGCAAGACTGAGAACTGGGTGAGTTGGATAAGGCATTCCAAGAAGTGGTGAGCTGTTTTTTATTGGACTGTATTTAAAAGGCATTCCTTGATTTGTGTCTGGAATGACCCATTTGGTTAAAACCAGTGTGACAAAAACATTCTTGTTGTTAAACTTTGAAAGTACATGCCCCTCCCACAACTTTATTCCAAATGTAACATTTATTTTCCAGTTAGGACATTTGGGACACCTGGGACATTTATGCTAATCGAAAACTGCACGGCTGTATTATTTTCCGTAGCCAAGTAACTTTACTTATCTAAAAATCTAAAATGGTGTAGGCCTACACGTAAACATAGTCAGTCTAGTCATATTCAAGACCACGAAATTTCGTGTAACCACAAAATTTATTTTCGCGATTTCCAGCTAAAAAATTGATTCTTTAAAAGATTCTCGTTTTAAACAGTGTGAACTACAACTACTAGATGTCGCAGTATGGCTAGTTGCCTAGAATTGAGCCCCCATTTCTGATAGAGTGAAATTTGGATGCAACATGACAGACGCACCTGACAAAATTACAGCGGCTACTTAAAAATATAAAGCCGATGTGTGGTATTTCAGCTCTCTTTTTACATTTTCAGTGAACTATGTGGAATATCGCAATATATCGTGATATAATCGTATCGTGATATGTATCATATCGTGAGGTCCTTGCCAATACCCACCCACCTGTTGGTGGTGGAAACACCAGCCGGATCCAGGTTTACCGTCCTGAATCGTACTGTACTGTACCGAACTGTACTGTACCGCTGGATACAAGCCAATATACTAGGGTCTGGTTGCGTTATCTGTTATCTGTTTATAATGTCTGTATAAATGTGCCTTGTAGCTGTCTGACTGGTGGGTGCAGGTAGCCTACCTGGACTACCGCCTGCCTGTGGTGATCCACTCCAACCCTGGTCTGGTGTTGCCCCGTGTAGATGTGAGTGACACACAGGGACAACTCAGGTAAGAAAACAACAACAGGCTACAACAGGCAACAGGAATTCAAAGGCAAAGATTTCACTCTCTGTTTCTTCTTAGAGGAGGTTGTCTTCTATGTTAGCAATGTTGTTTAACATCAAAATGGTGAGCAAAATAGTACTATTACTAATTAAAATAATCATAATAATAAATATATTTTCCAGGTATGCAGCCAAATTGATTGCTGGGGTTTTGGACTTCAAGGCAATGATTGATAAGTGAGTACCTGTCTCTCCTTGGGCACAATATAGATGTATCTTGGCCCTGTGTCGATGTGAGTCATTTGTAGGATGATGCTATTTTACTCTGTAATGGTTATGACTAGCCTAGTAAAACCACCCTGACCATCTGCCTTTAGAATTTGATCGGTCTTGGAACTCTCCATTCTTTATCTCAGCAAGTTACAGAACTTTCACCCCAGCAAATAAGTGCCTGTGTTCAGAAAACGGCCCCCACGTGGGTCTTATTCTGATTGGTTGAAGGCAGTCGAGCCACCTGCTAATGATTTGATTAACAAATGTTGGCAACGCCTCTGACAATGACTTTGAATGGAGAGTTTCCAGACTGATATACAGAGCAAATCGTGTAGCTTGCAAAATCAAGATGGTGTTACCAGGCTATGATGCAACATCACAGAATGGGAGATAACTTATCTCTCAGTATAATAGAGATAGCAGCGTTTCACTCCTGCTTTAAGGCAAGCACCTTACTTCACTTGTACGTCAGTCTCAATAGCTAGTATAGGCTATAGGTCCAGAACTAGAACTGTGACATCCACCCCATAATTTTTTTATGCTGCCCCTTTAAACTCTACAGACCTACTTTTGGTGTTACAGGGTTAGTAATGAAATAAACGAATTATGCTGAAACCTTTATTATCACAGGTGCATACAGTGACTAAAATCACAGACAAATGCTGGCGTCACTGTACTTAACAAATCGTGTATGCGTGATCTCTAATGTATCTGCTCAAGTGTAGCCAAGCATTGCTTTGACGTAAGACTGTGTGTGTGTGTGTCTGTTCCAGTGAGACGTTACCAGTGGAGCACCTGGGAGGGAATCCTCTCTGCATGAATCAGTACTACCAAATACTGTCGTCCTGCCGGATACCCGGCCTGAAGAGGGACTCCGTGGTCAACCACGCCCGGAACTCCAGACATATCGCTGTGGTGCACAACTTCCAGGTAATAGGCACTTGTATAGTCTCTCTGCGTCAGTGTTCTTTGACTCCAAATGTGGCACAGGGAACTACACATTACTGAACGTTCCATCTCTCTCCTCTGAGTTAGTTCTTTGTGTTGGACGTGTACAACAGTGACGGCACAGCGCTGACCGCAGACCAGCTGTACGTCCAGCTGGAAAAGATCTTGGCCTCGTCTCAACAGACAAGCAGCACAGAACCCGTCGGCCTTCTTACCTCACAGCATCGCAACACCTGGGGCCAGGCCTATCTGAACCTTATCAAAGGTGAGCTCAACTCTGGCTCAGCTGCAGAGATAAAGGGACTATGTACTGTACATAGAGGAATGTAGTACCTGAAGAGGGTTGGTAGGTTTGGTAGCCACTTCAGTACTTTCTAAACAGCAGATCATCAGAAAACAAGCTGGATGAGAGATAGGCAACACTTTTGTTGACAGTTGTGTTTCAGAACATTAGCTGACATAGAAATTTGTGTTCGCAGTTCGAGTGCCATAACGGAATAATTTAGTGTACCTTCAATGTAACTAGAATCCCAGAAGACATAACTGTAATGACATTATAACCACTGACACGATAACATTAATTAGTTACTTAATCCCTATTTGGACTGGGTTAGTTTTACATGGGGAGGTGTAGTAATGTAATTTTACCACAGGACGTCTAATATTCATGGCCGATTCGCACAGGATAAGAAATATTGGTATAAATGACAGAGATGGGAGTGGCTACTCGATTTACGCATTGCCGTCACACCCAAAAAAGTAGCTTCGGCTGCTCAGAACTAGAAAACATGGCAACAACCAGAGGGAAGAAAACATGCAACTGGACAAGGGCTGAAAATGTGTGCCTAATTTTAGTTTGGGGCGAACGTCGCTGTCAAAAACAAATGATACAACGTAAAACACCTGAGGTGGTTTGACACAGACTTGACCGACCCGAGGTATCTGTGGCATGCCGGACATTACAAAATTAAATGCCTCCTCGGGCACCTCTATACTTATACACCTCTATAAAAACGCAGGATATGACGGAATATTTACACGTCTATTCACACGGGATTGGAATAACATGAGGTTATTACGTTTTACAGAAGGTAAAATACGATGGAATCTGACACGGGAGTGTGCAGTCTGAAAAAATGTCTGTAATGGCACATTCGGACGGGACTAAAATCACTGAGTAACTCTGGTAATAATTACATTACCCCACCTCCCATGTAAAACTAATCCTGTCCAAATAGGGCTTTAGTTGTAATCTCATTACACAATGTTTGTGTGCTCATGTTGTGTTCTGTGCCTGTGCGGACCCTTTCCAGATGAGAACAACAGCGCTTCAGTGCGAGCCATCCAGGAGAGCATCTTTACAGTGTGTCTGGATGCACCCATGCCCCAGGTGTCAGGTGACATGTACCACACCCGCGCTGCAGTCCAGATGTTGCATGGTGGTGGCAGCAGCTGGAATAGTGGCAACCGCTGGTTTGACAAGACCCTGCAAGTGAGATCAGGATCCCCGCTTAACGCACACAAATCTAACATGAACATGTAACATCAACTAGTACACAAAATGATACAAATACATTAAACTCTGGAGCAACTTCCATAAACACTAAGCAAGAGCTAAATAATTTTTACTGACCATTTAATTCTCTACACTTTCTAAGAAGAAGAGAACAGACTTTCCCCTAAATTAAGTGTTGAAATCTTGAATAGGGACATCTGTTGGAAATTATTTAAAAAAAACCTCTACAAAAGCTGTACAATAAACTACCAGATCACCGCCAAAATATAATAATTTAATCTTTGACCTATAGATAACTTATTACAAGTTTGAATAAAAGCCACATTCATCACAAGTTGATTTTTCTCCCTTCATCACTGGAAATATCCCCTTGCTTTTCTGCTAGTACTTAAAATCCATACCCAAATGTAAAGGACAGGGTGTGAACTAATAAGCTGTTGACTGTGTGTTGCTGCCAGTTCATTATTGGAGAAGACGGGTCGTGTGGTCTGATCTATGAACACGCCCCTGCAGAAGGTCCACCCATAGTGGCCTTGGTCGACCACATTGTAGAATACACGTAAGTAACAAAAATATTCATATTTAAAACCAACACAAATCTTACTAGTGTGGACAATCATTTGGCCAAAATATTTTAACTGATCTCATAATTAGGCTACTGGTCTTGGATTATGCAGATTAGGAAATGTTGCTAGCCTTGCTGTATACAGTCCCAGTAATGAGTTTTAAACAGTGATTATTATTATTATTATTATTATTATTAGTCCTGCTTGATATTATGTACAGGCTTCATCTTCCATTTGTGAACACTGACATAAATTAACATATCTCTGTTGTTGCTGATGGAAACAGGAAGACATCAGAGCCAGTGAGCTCTCCAACAGTATCTCTGCTGACGCCCCGGAAACTGACTTTCAACATCACACCTGACATCAAGAAAGACATTGAAGAGGCCAAGCACAATTTGGACACGTAAGAGCAGCTTTTAGTTGTAATATGTGGGAAGATATGTGACAACCTGTCTATACTTGAGAACATAACATAGATTTGGTCTGAGGGAAACTGTAGACATACTTAAGGGTTCCCATTTGGAATATGATTTCAATATTCCATGACATCCCACAGATGGGCAAAGTCAGCAAATATATTATATATATTTTGAGACATGGCATTATCCTGGAATGTCAACTATGCTTAAGGATACATTTTAAACCCTCCAAACAAATGACTAGATACATATTCTAGGTCATTAAATGTGCAATGACTATCAACAATCAAAAATGCTGAAGCTTTTACGTGAATGTCATGGCAGTTTCAAATGAGATATTCGGGACAGGGAACTTTAGTATTCATGTAGCAGCACATTGACTACTGTACCACTTTTAAGTATCCTTAAAAAATGTTTACCGAATTATATAGTTAATAAAAGCTACTGAATATAAGATATTGAATTCTAGACCTTCTTTTGCACTCTCCTCAGAATGGTCCAAGATCTGGATGTTAGGGTGATGGTGTTTGACCATTTTGGGAAAAACATCCCAAAGGCCTTCAAGATGAGCCCTGATGCTTTCATTCAGATAGCACTACAATTGGCTTATTACAGGTAAGGCCCTGCAATAGCATTTACACAAGGCATGTATTTGTGCGTAGGCTCTTCATTATCTTTATTAAGACAATTCTATTTTAACACTTAACCTAACACTCTCATTAAAGAAGTATTTAACATAGCCCAGGGTTTGGCCCTTGATTGTTATTCACAAGTTATTTGTTCATTTGAAACACACAACTAAAAGATATTGCGTACAATAGCCTAAAGTAGCTTTTATTGTGGTTTTGGCATTCGATAAAACATAATGTCCTTAAAGGGACAGTCACAGATTACTGCTGCGGACGTTACAGAAACAATGTTGATTTGCTTTCAAACACGAGAATGTGCCCAATCCCTCCCTCACCTGAGAACTCAGGGCTAGGCACTTACATTTGGAAAAAAAATATAGCCCCCTTTTCATCGCTACTAAAACCTCTCTTTGGGCGCTCTGCTGTCCGATCAGCGCGGAAGCGAGCATACGCTCGGCCATAACTTGTAGATTGTTGAACACAAAAACATTCAAATACCTACACCTAATACAAGTAAGACCTTAAGAGTCATGATCACTACTACATGTTCTAAATATGTTTGTACGGCAGCATAGACACAACCCTACTTTTTGGCTCTGCTGTGTAAACTGCAAACACATCTCTTAAAAAAAAAAAAAAAACAGGTAGGATTTGATCCTATTGTACTTTGCCTCCCTTCTTTTACTTCCTCTCTGGGCAGAATGTACCAGCGGTGTTGCTCCACATATGAAAGTGCCTCCTTGCGTATGTACAGAATGGGACGAACGGACACTATCCGCTCCGCGTCCATCGACTCAGCCAACTTTGTGAAAGCCTTCGATGATCCCAGCAAACAGGTATGATAGAAGGAAATGTTATAATATCCTGGTGATATATAATAATAATAATAATACCATTTCTGATTTGTATAGAACACTGAAAAATTGGCTTTGATGGACAAAGCTGTGAAGGCACACAGGTCCTACACTAATATGGTGAGTTTTAGTCAAAGCACCACTGTCACTGTTATGAAAATCTGCAGATTAAATTACCATTTAAAAGAGGTCTCATAAATGAGCTTGCTCATTGCATTTTCAGAATATGATACGGGTCATGTAAAAGGCAAATTTTTTTTCCCCTATACTAAATTAGATGTCTAGGGTATGCTAATATTATTTATAGTCATCAGTGTTAGGTTATGGAGCCATTTTCTATTCAGTGTACTGAACATTGTGCAGCCACTGATTCTGACTGTGCCTCCCATTGAACACCACTTCCTGTCAGGCAATCCGTGGCCAGGCAATAGACAGACACCTCTTAGGCCTAAAGATGCAGGCCCTGGAGGAGCAGATTTCCATACCAAAGATGTTCAAGGACCGCTCCTACGCTGTGGCCATGCACTACAAGCTGTCCACAAGCCAGGTACGGGCAAGGCTGGCAACCTAACTCTTCCATTTTGTCTGGTTTTTTTTTGTGCTTTATCTGTGGATGTTTAAAATTGTTTCATTTGGTTGAAAGAATTATAGAAGAATTATCATTTTCTGTGTAGTTTATTTAGACTCGGCTTGCTTTTTTTAAAGTGAAAATTTACATTTCTTTGAAACAGAAACCGAAAGAAAAGTTTAAATTATTTTATGAAAATTAACAGTATTTATCATAAAAATAACAGTGTTTATCATACAATTTCTTCTTCCTTCACATACACAAAAGGTACCAGCAAAAACCGACTGTGTGATGTGCTTTGGCCCTGTGGTTCCTGATGGCTACGGTGTGTGTTACAATCCTATGGAGACCCATATCAACATTGCAATGTCAGCTTTCAACAGCTGTAAGGAAACAAATGTAGCACACTTGGCCCTGGCTATGGAGAATGCGCTATTGGACATTAGGACACTGTTGGAGCAGACACCTAAAGCCAAGCTGTGAGGTCGCAACTCGTCACAAGACTAGACAGTTAAAGCAAATTGCAACCCACAAAGCTAAAGGTGTATAGATGTATAGTAGCCAACTAGCCATATGTCCATTCGACAGCATATATTCAATTAAAGTGACTTCTGCTATCAGAATACCACTACATAAATATTTCATGCCTGTGTACAGACATGTTGTTAGGCTCTGTCCAAAACACAAGGCAGCTGCCCCTTGCCTTTGTAGCCGGGCAGCAGTTTGGCCACAGGTGAATGTGATTTCAGAGTTTGCACCTCTTATAGAAGCCTTGCTATTTTCTACCTCACGCAATAAAAGCAAACTAATTTAACATTGAAAGATTATATCAGTGCGTACAACTCAAAGATAATCCAAAAGTAAACCATTACACATTATAGCACTTATAAATGAGTCTTAGCTTTTCAAATCATGTTGTTCAAATCCTCTTAAAATTTATATATATATTTTTTTTTCCTTAGCTATTTAACATATTAAATCAGTTAAGATGATGCCATGCTACAAATGATAGAAATTAACATCATGGTTCTAGATTTCTGATGTGCCTTACCGATTAATCATGGTCTGAAAACCTGTCGATACATCTTTAGATTATACAATGTTTTTCTTGTATCATCAAGGATAATCTTTTATGGTTGCTCTGAAAGGCATTATGTTTACATGTGACAGATGAGATTTAATGTTTCTTAATATTTGTTGAATAAAACTAATTAAATAAAACTTGAATAAATTGTAAACAAGTAACTTGGAGATTTTTAACAGGTCCTTAACAGTAGTAGTAATGTACTGTAGTAATGTCTAAACTGTGTGTGTGTGTGTGTGGCCTTTGTAAGAATGTGTTTGGAGTTATTTTGGCTGATTAGACATCTCTTCAGGTTGTGCTCCAAATTTGTACCTACAAACTGCATATACTCAAAAGAACCAACCATAGAGACCTGTGTCAGTTGTCTCACCCCAACCCAAACAGGTGTAACCAAATTGACAAAGGAGTTGGGGAGATGTCAGTCAAGCAGGGTTGGACAGGCCCACACGGTCCTAAGAGGAATGTAATCATAATTAACTGCATAAGTTAACTGCAGGTCGGCTGTGATTATCTTTAGCCCGTGACCTGCGGCCTCGTGACAACAACAGCACTCTTATATGGTATTACTTGCATGTTCCAATGTAATATACAACATAGGCCAAAATGTGACTTATTTGTGACATTTTGCTACACATTACATACCTTTTACTTGTGCATTCTGAGAGACCTCAGCCCCATCCATATTGACTCCCCTCCATCTCAAGATTTTTGTGGTGTTTGCGCTGCAGTTTGCATTCACTGATCAATGAGTTATATTTATACCAAACCCACCGACAGCAATGAATGTTTATCGCAGCGATAAGACAAAAGAGTCAACTAGGCCCCAGCTGTATATTCTGAAAGAGTTTTATGTCTTATTCAAATCTGTAGTACCGCTACATACACTAAATATATATTCTGCTATCAATGTCGATGAATGTGTGTCTGGGAATCCACCTGACAGATGGAAGAGCAACCCTTTGGGTACAGTCAACGGTGGATGGTCTGTTAGAATGTCAAACTCACCGACAGCGTTGAATGTTTCCTAAGGGTATCACAAGACGGCTACAAAAACATTTCTTGTACTTCTTCCTCTCTATTCAAAGATGAATTATTACAAAACCACAACAGAAAAAGTACAATGCAAACACTATGGTGTAGTACAGTAGTTGTGTAAATACTTTTTCCCCCACAGGAACTCTGTGGCTGCAGATTACTTGCTTTGAGCTCAGTGGTCATGAGTTCAGTAAAATGGGAAAGGGTGAATGTTGTCATGATGACCCTGATTAACCATTTGAATGTAAGCTTTTTTTCAAGCCAACAAGACTTTTCTTTTTCTCTACTGTCTGCTACACTTCAATAAACTTCTACTAATATACGCTTAGGCCTATTCCCATTGATATGAATGTAATGAATATTAATTATATGAATAATATAATATAAATGAATATTCAGGTTTACAGTCTGCAGTCTTCTCCCAAAGTGTAGGATAACAATTTTAACCTTAATTTCTAACTGTTGTACTATTCCAAACACTCAGGAGGGCACAAAATGAATTATATATTGACATAGTCTCCTACATGATGACTGAAAATAGAAAAGAGTTTGAAGCCTTTAAATTCAGTATACTATCATATTTTCAAATAGTATTATCTGAATCTGGGAGGGGCCTTTTTGTGATGCAGGTTTCAACCACAAGGGTAAAAACAAACTGAGGACTTTGTACCTTCAAACAGTTAAACCCATCTACATGTTTGCCTAAATTAGGCTGGTTATATGGCGGAACTTGGCCCCACTACTACTGTACACCTGCCCACAAACGGAAAACACATTTACTGTACCAAGGCAGTTTCCTTTCAGTTTTAATTCACTTAGACAACATATTGCACATATTGTTAGGTTAGACATCATAGACATATTTTCAATTGCATTAGAACTTTCTCTCTATTGAGTGGCAATGTTTCCATGCACACACTTATAGTATCCCACCATTAGTAAAAACATATTCTAAATTCAATACAGTTCTGAATATTCAATTTCAGCAGTACGGGTTTTATGCAAACATTGTGAAGGAATAAATCCCTCTTAGTCCTTTGGAGGGGTGGGTGTGCAAATATGACAGTTACTGAGGGAGAGATGTAGGTCAAATATGGCAGATGACCTACTGCATTACCCTGTTATAATCTGCTCTGCTGCACACAGAAAGCCTGCCACATCGGCCCGCATAATCGACCCGGATATTCAGTGAGCAGAAAAAAAAATCTTGCCAAATGCTTTTCCACTTTGGTAAACCCTGACAGAGGCAATGGTTTGTTAATTTCTCAAAATGTATATATGAATATATATATATATAATTCAAGGATTTCAACAAGAAACAGTAACTTGAGAATTCATGCCTCTACTTAGCACTGAGTGGGATTCCTTCCACAGAAGTGTACTCTCCCATTATACAGAATTAGAAAAATAATATTAATAATAACAGAAACATGCATATAATAAAAAAGATAATTAAATAAATCAGTTAAATGTCACTCTCAACCACAGTTAAATAAATGACAAATATTTTTGTACATAGTTAACTTTTCTCCTTGGGTTAAGTTAATATAGTTATATTTTAGCTTATGTTTAACCCGAATAGGTTTGTTTTCTTAAAGCAAATCATCATAGTATACTGTATGACTCAATAGGTTCAGCACCTTGGACAGCAGGGGAAGGGTGGGGGGCATTGTTATGTTGTCTCCGTGCTGGGTTCGGTTTGTTTTACAAAAAAAAGTGCAATTTCCGCAGACATAAACAAGTGAAACTACATGAACTGTAA
This sequence comes from Percopsis omiscomaycus, assembly GCA_027575585.1. NCBI lineage: Eukaryota > Metazoa > Chordata > Actinopteri > Percopsiformes > Percopsidae > Percopsis > Percopsis omiscomaycus. The sequence goes on along the minus strand of JAODLI010047858.1, from coordinate 2,250 downwards.
GGACAAGCTTAACAGTTATTTTACTCTGTGGTTGATGTTGCAGTGATTCTAGTGACGTTCATTCCAGCAAGACAGCAGTGACAACATCTGGTCATCTTCCCTTTTACTGTATGTGACACAATCTCATCTTTGTTTCTATTTTTAGATTTTATTCTTAACACCGGACCTAACACCGGACCCAACACATGTGGTGTGTTAGACACTACAACTTGTAGGGTTTCTGAAGGGATCGTTAGGAATTTGTAATGTTTATTCCTATTTTCTAGTCACTTGTGATGGTGTGCTAAATACAATTTTCATGTTAATACTTCACTATCCACACTACAGGTTCACCTTTAGCAATCGTCTAGTTAATGGACCAAACTTCATTCAGCAGCAAATCCCTTAAAAATAAATATTGCAAACAAAATGCAAAACCACATAGTTTATATTGAAGCTCTTGCTAAATCGTAGTTTGACTTCAGACTTATTTGATAATGGCTTACATTTGTCACAATAGACTGCTGTGGCAGTATGCTTGCTTTTGGTACACTGTGGGTCACATTTTTGGGAAGTTTGGAACATTTTCATAATCTATAAAAAATAGGTTAGTGTGAAAATCATATTTTGAAGTGACAGAAAATAGGAATAATCAGTTTCTGAACTAATCCCTTTACCAGCGATGACAGTGGAGACATGTTCTCAGTGATTTGTGTGTTTGCCTTTCCCCCCTCTCGCTTGCTCACTCCTTGCACATTTTTGCTGCAGCACATAGGCTGAGAAGAAATTCCCAGAGGCTGTTTTCCCCTCCGCCCCTTTTTTCCCCAGAATATGCAAGTGGTTCATCAAATGCAGTAATTTCCTGTTCACCGCTATCTCCTTGTTGTCCCCGCTCAATCCAGAAAAAAAACACCCGCCCTCTGTACCCTAGTCTCTAATCCTCTCCCTCTGTGCTCCTCCACCCCCCTGTTCAGTGTGTAGCATTGCTTTGTGTGTTAGCATGGTTTGAGCGCTGTGTGCTAACAGATCCCCATTGTCCGCTTGAAGGGGGCCTTGGGTGGTGAATGGACCCAGTGAATTGGCCTTGTCTGGTTTCTATTCAAATCCAGGCAGTGGCTGGAGCTGGGACCAGGCTAGCCGGCGAGGGAGTGTGTACATGCAGGGCGGGGTGGGGGTGGACAATGCTAGACTACACAGACCGGAGTGTAAAGGGGGCAACATGTGAGCACCGTGCAGGCAACCCTGTGAGGACAGCTTGCACATCCCCCACTCAAGGAAGAAAAAGGCTATCGTATTGTTAATCACAATATGTTAGCAGGTATTTCCCACATCTAGCTTTGCTGGGTATGTGTGCTACCTCTCCTCCCCTCCTATTTATGCGATCAGTCCAACAGTTGAGATTTTATAGCCGTTTTCTTGTAAAGAAGATGCAAGCATGGCTTACTGATTGGCCCATAATATTTGGTCTGAAATCAAAGCAAATACATTGATGTCGTAGATTTGTTGTCCCTCAAGGACGGTCAACTCTTACATGGATTATGCAGCATTTCCTTCCACCAACCGTCAAACAAACAGTTATCATAAACTCCCTCCCTGACATAATTATTTTGTGGTTTCTAACTTCATTCCTAAAGTTATTCTGCTTCAGATTTACTCCCGCGCTCCCACGCCCTCTGAAGACATCACAAGAAGAAGAAGTCTGACCCTGAGGCACTGCTGGCCTCTTTCTGAACACAGAGATGGTCAAGACCAGTGCACCGCTCGCATCCTCTACACGGGCTCCTGACCCCACCCCCCACCCCAGCAGCTGTCTGCTCTGTCTTATTCAATCCCTGCTCCTAATGACCTCCATCACCCTGTCTGGCTGGAGGGGAGGGGAGGGGAGGGGTGGGGTGGGGTGGGGGCTTCTGTTTTTGTCCAGCATCCAGTCTACGATCATCTCCGCACCCCACCCCCACCGCCACAGACAGGGCCACGGCTCGAAAGAGGGACTTTGTGCCCACTTCATATTCACATACCTTGCGGGACTCAGGGGACGTAAATATTAGACATTCAAATGAACACAGCCCCCAAACAAGTAACAATGTGACCCTGTTGACAGACGGAGTCTAAAGTCCCTGCAGAAATGAACTGGGGGGTTGGGGTTGGTGTGGGGGGGAGGCACGGACCGTGCTCAGGGGATTCATGCACACATGCACTCTCTCACACACACACACACACACACACACACACACACACACACACACACACACACACACACACACACACACA
>JAODLI010047848.1:0-16892 GCA_027575585.1 Percopsis omiscomaycus | reverse complement strand
AGAGAGAGAGAGAGAGAGAGAGAGAGAGAGAGAGAGACAGAGAGACAGAGAGAGAGAGAGAGAGAGAGACAGAGAGACAGAGAGAGAGAGAGAGAGAGAATACATCTAATTTATTGTAAGAGCAGCACTCACATTCACAATGGCCTCCTTGGTCTGGGCCATGTCCGATATGACTCCATCTGTGATTATGAGCAGGACAAAGTACTGGGACCCATCCTGTACAGCTGCTGCGTAACTGAGGGAACATCCATACGGGACAGTGTTAACACTACTGTATAACCTCCATACGGGATAGTGTTAAAAGTATATCATCCATACAGGACAGTGTTAACACTACTGTATGACATCCATATGGGACAGTGTTAATACTACTGTATAACCTCCATACGGGACAGTGTTAACACCACTGTATAACATCCATACGGGACAGTGTTAACACTACTGTATAACCTCCATACAGGACAGCCTTAACAGTATAACATCCATACGGGACAGTGTTAATACTACTGTATAACCTCCATACAGGACAGTGTTAACAGTATAACCTCCATACAGGACAGTGTTAACACTACTGTATAACCTTCATACAGGACAGCCTTAACAGTATAACCTCCATACAGGACAGTGTTAACACTACTGTATAACCTCCATACAGGACAGCCTTAACAGTATAACATCCATACAGGACAGTGTTAACACTACTGTATAACCTCCATACAGGACAGTGTTAACAGTATATCATCCATACAGGACAGTGTTAATACTACTGTATAACCTCCATACAGGACAGTGTTAACAGTATATCATCCATACAGGATGTATGACACAGCAAAGTCATAACAGAGCGTTAAATAGATGAGGCTTAACATGCTAATATAAAGTCTTGAAACACAGAAACACAAAACACAGCTAATGTAAAGGCAGCTACAGCAGTGCCAGATAATACCATGTGCCTTTAAAAACCTTCTGCTTTCCGATAGAAATTCCGAGTGTGTTACAGAGCCTTAATATAGACATGCAAAGACCAACACACTTTACACTGTCTCAGAGGCCTATCCAGACACTATTATGAAATCCATCAGAGATTCCACAGTGAGTGTGGCCTAGTTTCCATCGTTCATTGGCGGCCACACTATGAATAATTCATTAATATATTTATGCGGTGGTGTAGTCTTATTCTTTCAGAACATTATTGATTGCCTCACACTCAACTGACCAGAATTTGTATGTGAGAGGGGCAAGGGAAAGGTATTGGATTATTGCTAAAGCCAAGGACAGGTCAGATGTGGGCCCTTTCTTTTGTTTTCAATTTGGCACATTATGACTCTGCGGAATTGACATTTACATCAAGCGGCACAGTGGGTTGTTGACAATGGGACACACGCCGGCTGATGTCTGGCAGATTAAAGAGGCATTTGTCTGCCTCATCGGCCACATAACAGATCAGGCCATCATGAGCAGAGCTTTAGCAAGGGAAGAGCCATTGCCAGAGTGACAACTGTAGCTCAAAGACAAGTATACCCCTACCTCAGTACAGTAGCTATGGGTCTATGGGTAAAGGATTTACACGCGACATAAATTGTGTCTAGCGGCTTAGAAAGGTTTCATATCAAGTCACACTTTCCTCTTCTTCTTCATGTACTGAAATTGCTGCAATTTAAAAGCAGATGCACTGCAGTGCTTAGTTATAATGACTTTCTTCTGTGTTTTGGGTTTTGTGGAAGACCTTTTTTTTTTTTAAATCTATTGTAAATGTATTGTACACATATATTGCAGCATTTCTAGAGCTTGTAGCAGTAGTGCTTTAGGTGTAAACATGATCTTAAAGCCTATGTGTCTTATGCTGCACATGCAGCCACATAACTTGGTGTGACTTTATCATTGGTGCCTGCCATCACTTCATCACCCTCCTACACAGTATCTAAATACTGTACCAATCTAGCACCTGTACTACAAAATGTCTACCATCACAAATGCCTAAGTGGCATTTCTATTCATCACAACTTGGCAGCCTACTGTTTTCTCCTGTCATGTTAAATAAATAGCACAGCCATCACTCACTGTCTTAATGACTCTGATGACATGTCTGCCTAATAATGGCTTCCAGATAAGGGCAGAAGAAACATTTTGTACAGGTGCGTGTGTGTGTGTGTGTGTGTGTGTGTGTACCTTGCCACGTGGTTAACAACAGGAGCAAAGTTGGTCGGCCCATACAGCTGAACCGTCTTAAGGCTTTGGTGGTAAGCTTCGAGAATGCCCTCCATTCCATTGCAGTAGGGATTCTCAATGTTGCCATTCTAGAAGACGAAAGGTAAACAAAACACGAGATACCTGGGTCATCCAAAAACTATCAACGCTGTGCTGTAACTTAAACCCAGTATAGAGGATAAAAGGACTGAGGCTTCAGTTATGCTGTGAGTTTTGATGCAAATTTTAATGCAAACATAGAGTGATGTGTTGTAGATTGTATCCTGACAGACTGCTCATTAGTGTGTACTGTACAGCAGCCAAAGCACATTAGTTGACTGAGCGAAGCCAATTTGATTTAAGAATCCTTCAGGCTTACAGTAGCTCATTTGCACTATAAAAGGTAAATTGAATTCACTCTAAATTATGCATTTTAGAGGTGCACCAGAATTCCTCCCAACACTCCACAGACTGGTATATAACTCTGTATCAACAAGATTATTCATATACTGTACAATACAGCTGCAAAACACACAAACAAAAACAAGTTCCTACACAGATATATGATTCAAGCATTGGCAGGGCAGGGCAGGAATCATACTCTTGAAATCGAGGTCTGTTTCGGGGGCTTGGGCCTTTGAAGTGGGCTTTGAACCCAAGCTCTGAACCTAAGAGGTCGAGGTTACCAGTGGGAACTCATGGGACACTCTCCCGTCCGGGGGCAGCTTAGCTCCAAAGCCTAGGGCGGGGAACATCTTATCGCTGTCATAGTCCTGGATGATCTCTCCCACAGCCTTCAGAGCCATGGCGTAGGCATTCATCTGGTAGGGGTTCATATAGTGGAGGGAGGTGGACTGGGAGGGATTACCTTTCAAGACGGGAGAAAGTCACTGTCAGTGATGCACACTATTTGACTGGGCCGGGAGCTCAGATCCTCATCAGAACACTTAACTGGATGCGGTGGAGGTCGATAAAAACCAGCAAGCACAAGGCTGAATAAAAACAATAAAAATAAAAATAAATAAAAAATGGATAGAAAAAATTTCTTTGGATAAAAATTGGATCAAACTAGGATAGATTCTTAAAAATAATATCAGTGGCTGTACATTATTTAACTTGTTTCCAAGTTCAATTGTGTATACCTGCAGTCGGATAAAAACCATGTGACTGTAATAAGAAGACTTCTCAGGAATTCAGAAGAGGCTCTTTTTCAGGTTATTGCGCTTGTATTTTAAATGATGTACAATGGTATTTGCCCGGGTTTCCCAAACCTCTGGGTCATAGAACTTCTTCTCCAGCTTCTAAATCACTACCTATGCCATCACTTAAAATACAAAATCGAATAACAGTGTGAGTGCTTCTATATCCAAGGCTTTCACATGCCAACAACTATACGGCACAATTGTGTGGAAAAGTACAGATCTTCAGCGTTTTTTGGCCCAAAAGATTTTCAGAATACTCTTTATACAATAGGGAATCCCGGAAGCACATTCAAAAGAGCTGCCGCATTCATTGAAAATAGCAAGGCCATGCATTACCATAGACATAAAAGCAGAACAGTAGTTTTTGGAGCACGTACCATTTGATGCAGTGAAATCAATGGCCACCGTAAAGTGAATCTGAGTTCTGTAAAGAGATGTGTGTAAAAAGAAAAAGGTATTTTGTTAAAGCAGGAAATCAAAACGTGTCATACAGTAAGTGCCACACAAACTGCCCACAGCACTGTGGTTTAACGAAGGCCTGCAATATTGTATTCTCCGCCTCTCCCAGTGCCTAACACAAAGTTGTTGTTGCATGTTGGCTTACAGAGGCCTAATCCTCCCAGAGGACTGCAACTACCTATGTTTGCTCAAGCCCCTCGCCTGGGCAGTGTGCCGCACGCCTCACTCGGCCAGAGCGCCTCGATCATCCCCTTCCACCACCACAGAGAAAATGGCTTCACCGCTGCCTCAAGACCCTTTGGCCAGATCATCTCTAACAGCACGCACGGCCAGACATTTCTGAACCTGCTAAGAAGCCCTCCACTTGTGATGGAGGACAGTTCTTTTTCAATATATCAGGATCAAAACTGCTTTTATTTCTTAAATTCATTACCATTTAAAATCTAGAAGAAGTAAAATGTCTATATTTCGCATTATGCTACATTATGCTATGCTAAGACTTCTTACAGTACATACAGTGCATGACAGAGAGACATTTTCCCAGTTCAAAGTCCGTAAGATGCGCTGGTGGGATTTAAAGCTTTAACAACAGAATGCTAGTGTTAAATGTTGATAAAGGGATTTAAATAAACACTGCACAGATTAACACCTTTTGTTAAAGGTGATATGGTTACGTGCATGATGAGTTTTGGACCTTGACATTAAAATATGTGTTTTTAATGACATAAAAGGGTAAAATCACAAACACCATGCCCAGGAAGAATGAGAAATAATGAGTAATTTCCCAGATGGTGTACATAAACAGACATAATGACAGAAGGGAGCTGGCTTAATGGTTTTAACTGCATGCAGACGGGACATTGTTATTAACAATATACATCAAAGCAGCACAAAGAAAATTGCCGTTATATTCCTCTTCAAGATCATATTAATCATTGACATTGATGTTTGGATGTACATTGCCAGATGCATTTTATAATTTTTTACTTTCAAATGAATACAACTTCATCCTTCATAATCTCATCACTATCATGGCAATCAATGAATTTTCATAAAAAGAACTTCTATTCACTTAATCACAACTGCAGATGTGAAAGTAATCTTCAAGCAGCCCTGCAAGTAGGTGAACAAACACGTCATCCATATTTTATTCATGAGTTCAGCAGCGGCGATGCTGATGAGCATAAAATACGCTCTCCCCTGGCGGTGCCTGTTCCCCGCGAGAGACGAGGGGAGAGGAGGAGATCAAAGTGTATGCTTTTTCATTGTGATTAACAGTGATTGCCTTTCCTGACTTCACCTCCATTCAGGCACTCCGACCAGCATTGTATGGAGATAATGACAGATTTCTCACAGGGAGGCTCTGACCCCCAGCTCATTAATCTGCATTGAGCTGGACTGTTCGACAAACAATGGGGAACTGTTGCAATGGCCACGTGTCTCCGTTAGAAAGTCTCTGCTAATTCCTCTGGTTGGTGCAGAGAGAGTGGCCATTTTGCAGACAAAATGAAAGTTGGTGTGTTTTAGTGTTTAATTTAAGATATAATTCCATTCTGGAAATTCATTCATCAGCTTTGTAGAAAGATTAGAAGTATGTTTTTGGGAAACAATGAAGAAAAATGTTAGATGCCGGTTTGTTGCGTACCGTGAATGAGGGATTATTCCAAACATCAGTATGTGGACTTAAGATAAAGAAGCTAAAGAGTCGAGGGTTTAACAATAATTCAATAACGCTTTAAGGTACAGCTTCTGCACAACAGAAAGTAAACTTAAACCAGCGTGGCCAAGAAAACACTGGGTGAATGCGGAGCCTGTATGCATGCACTGTATCGTAGCTACTGCTTTGAGCTGCCAGCTGAATGTCCCACAAAGAACCAGTCAGTTTTATCCACACGTGCTGTGATGGATTTCTTCTGGTAGCAACCTCCAACCTCTTTGAAGCACCAGGCTGGTAGACTGGCTTCACTTCACCGCTCTAACCCCTCCATCTTGGGAATACCTCGTCTCCCTTCACATATATAGAACAGCCATTATTTTCTCACCCTCAACCTCCATTTCTTTCTTTCTATGAGTCTTCTTCCCCCTTCCATCCCTCTATCGCATGTTCAGGCTTTCGAGGCTATTTCCTGGATGAATGGCTTGGGAAATCAGGGCACTCTCATTGGTGCCACTTTCTATTAGAGCAAAGTGCCCATGAAACAAACGAGGCATCGGACTATGGACACACGCCCCTCTGAGGATCAGTACTGCTGCCTGCCAATTGGACAAAGTGTCACTTCCATCTGTGTGGATATGAAAGTGTTCACTTAAACGGCTTTGTTTTTCTGTTTGGATTACCTGATGGTGTGATTATAAGTGGCCCAAGGTTGCAATTTGTTTGAGCGGGAAAATCAGTTGTGATTACTGTTGCAGGACGTTAAGGTCAAGGCTGAGATTGTTTACCTCAATGTATTCCACCAACAGCAAGAATAGTGGTTAGCATGTTTTTTTTTTATTTGTTTGTGTGTGTGTGGTTGAAATGGAGAGACACCGAGAGAGAGAGAGAGATATTTTCCTGTCAAACTTGCTGTACAGTACCTAAGCAAAGTGAATCATTGTTTGCTCTTTCAGTCTGTTGCTGGTGATCTTTGTTATTCCATCTACAAAGGATCACTCCCACCCACTGCCATCACTCCCCCCCATTTGTATAATTTCACCTTCTAATGTCTGTCTACACAATAGACATACTGTCCTTATCCAGGCAGACAAACAGAGTCCTCCTTTATGTATTTAACACTGACCAAGATAATACCAACATAAAAATATATACAACCAAACACAGATTGAAAACGTATGAATCATATTAATACTATATTAAAACCACATTAAAACTACATTAAAACTATTAACAAAAGCATTATTTCAAAATAGTGAAATCACCCCACACCACTTGTTAATGAACCACTGCTTTAGACTATACAACTGATGAAGTACACAGTTAAAAGTCCCCTGTTAACATTTGCTTCCATTCAGTGTGACAAGCAGCATCTGTATGAATGGTTTCCCAGCCCTGGCACAGCAGCAGAGCACAGCAACACAACCGTTCGGGGGAATGCAGAACACCGCCACAAGGGCTGGGACAATGCCCTACAAGTCTCTACAATACAATACACACTCTCTCATACATAACTTTACCCTGTAATTCTGCTTATGAACAAGTCCATCATGTTGGAGCAGGACCTGGAAGCTGCACTTAGCAGTCCATCACAAACTAAACTAAATCTAGGACACAGCCTCATCTCCTCTAAGCTTCTACAATGAAGGGAATAAGAAGGCGCTGTGTAGCGTGGCATTATCCGTGGCCCCGTAGAGGAAAATCTTGCCTGTATTTTTGTTCCTCTGCTACACTGGCAGAAGTTTAAATGTCACATGTGGGACCAATGTTCCCTCTCTCTTTGTCTTTTAAAAACAACTGCATCTAACGCGTTAACGCTTATGAGAGACATTTAAGTGTAATTATGCATCCTGTGAACATTTCATTCCGCAGACTGAAAACAAAAACATCTAAATGATAGAATCAATTCACTTTACTATGTGACAGGGTGGTTTTTGGGATAAAACTATTAAACCCTAATAATACCCCCACACAATAGTGGCTATATGAAAACCATGACCCCAAGCAATTTCATTGAAATTTTAATTTAAAAAAGGAATATGCATGTGATGAAAAGAATATAAATCTTGCATTAGCAACTCGGATGGCAGTGTAGTAAGTCTTTGTGACCTTAATGACCTCTATTATATTTCTCGTCCCACTTGAACATTAATGAAAAACCAATACACAGATCAGATGTGACAGGCATCAGTTTCTTACCCTTAGTGTACAGAAACATCTCAAATTCACCCCCCTTCTGAACACCCTTTAGAAAGTGAGCGGAGGTGAGGAGAGAAATCAATATCACATATCTAAAACATCAAATTTAATACTCAAGAAGCTTCTGAAGTGTTGCTTGATGCACATTCGCTGGCTGTTGCTGTGCACAGAAGAAAAAAAGAGCCAGCTCCATCTCAACCGCCCTTAATAGAGGGTTTGGTTAGAGAGGCTTTGGCATGAATCTTGGTCGGGAGGGGGCTTTGGGTCTATCAGATGCCAGGCCCCCTTCGCTTTCTCCTATCTGTCAAGCTCCTCTATGTGAATAAAACAACAGGTTCTGTGACAACACGGGCTCAGAGGTGGACAAGGCAGCAGTTGGAGTGATGGAAACAGGGTTATCCTGTGTGTGTGTGTGTGTGTGTGTGTGTGTGTGTGTGTGTGTGTGTGTGTGTGTGTGTGTGTGTGTGTGTGTGTGTGTGCATTTATGTGAGTCAATAGGACAGATCTGGGACACCAGGTTGTCAGTGGCAAAAGCAGCACAGAACTGAAACCGGGGCAGCGCCACTGATCCATTGAGAAACATCGCCATTTGTGACAGGTTGACTGCTTTTAATTAAGCGCTGAAAACCTCTAAATATTTCATCATAGCCATCCATATTCATTCACCCTGGCTACTGTGGCAGACTTCTTCAGGGACACACTCTGCTCATGTATGGCAAAGGCTGGCCCACTCAACAGTAAGTGAACTTAGACGTTAGCATTGAAGAGAATGTGGCCATTGAGTGCCAGCCCATGGACATGCTGGGAGCAGCAATGGAAAAGAGAATAGAAGAGTATTGCACGTTAATGCTCTGAAATGTACAGTATGTCTTGAGTCAATGCTGTGTAGGAGTGCCTGCTCTCTTAATGTAAATGTCACCACAAGTTCAGCCTGTCTAACAGGCAGCATAACTGCATCATGTTGTCACACTGCCAAAATGAACTCAAAGTTAGCGTTCGATGCCTGCACAACTCCATCGATAGCTTAACCACTTCACAAAAATCCGCTGGATAACGCACGGCAACCAAACATCTAATGAACTTACCCTCCTTTAATGTAGTCCAGGAAGGTGTGTTCAGACTCCACGCTGAATGACAGCAATGACACCTAGGAGACAGAGGTCGAACAGGTAATCTAATTGTTGCCCTGCATCTTGGTAATTAGGACAAACATGATTTACCAATACAAACATTAACCGTTTGCCACAGGGCTAACCACCCACAAAGTGAGTCACCCAAGCAGAAGTGAATTTGACACTGCATGGCCCATTAAAATTGCACTCACTCCCTTCACACTGATGGGCCGGTGTGATGGATGGCTAGGCTCTGATTTTAATTATGCAGTTGCCATATTGAGAAAGAGCAGCCAAAATGCTCAGGCAATAAGAGGCTTACTTATGAACATCAGTGACTTACCCCCCCCCGCCAACAGGTGGCAGACACAGTTCTTTCATGCCACATTGGACTTTTGACCGTTTATGCCAGTTTATTTGTCCTTAGTATCTACAACCTAGAACTTTCCAGTTTGTTGTATTTAGGGGACGACTGCGATGAATGAGAGCTAATCAAGTCTTATTCAGTGAATGGAACAGACATGGATATGTATGAAAAAGTTCAAGATTGTAGTTTTAAACCTAAACCGCTAATGCTCACGGCTTGGCCTGTGTGCCATGGGCGGGAAATCGGCAGCACATCTGAGAAAGCTGAACATTCAACTGCAAACCCGTGTAAGTCTTAAACCTCCTGGGGGTGCACCACACCGTGGGGGGAAGTGGAGGTGTGGGGGTGCGCCAGGAAGGTCTGACCTCCTTCCTCAGACTCACCGTCCCCGAATGGATGTATCTTTTCTTCTTGAGCTTCTTCTTGGCACTCACCACCTGGCATCAGCGCAGAGCAGAGGAGGATAATGTTAATGTAAACTCTCATACATCCTGTTTTTATCCACTATTAGGCGGGTAATAAAAACATCTTTGCACTCCTTCTCTGTGTTGGTGTGCGTGTGTGTGTGTGTGTGTGTGTGTGTGTGTGTGTGGGGGGGGGGGGGGGGGTAATGGAGCATATGGGCTGAATACAAAAAATGCAGTAGGTGGCAATGAGATAACATTGATTATATCTCTGTCCTGAATGGCCATTCTTTGGCACGGGGGGCGTTCGTGGGGCCGTGCTGTAGCAGAGAGCGGAGTGCTACAGAGGCCCCGTGCGACTACGCCTGGCGACCGTGGAACAGTCACAGAGGGGCCTGTATCTCCGCTTGAAATATGGAGTCATTATAAACACGGCCGCACACACACACACACACACACACACCTAGACAAATACAAACATAAACACAGAGAATTATGTAGTACATAAAGTATCTCCATAGTAACACAAATTAATAGCACAGAAGAGATCCATCACTTTAGGGGCTTTAGGCCAAATGCTTGTACTGTATGCAAGACCAGCCATCCATGGTGAAAATAAACCTCGGTCGCCCATTCCAGGGGTGCACACACATGAATAAAGCATCAGAACTGAGCAAACAGCGTGGAATAATCAAGAAAAACGTAGACCTGATTCGTATAGTGTCGCCTCCTCCACAGGGCTCTGGTGTGATGGTACCCCCTCTAATCCACTTGGTTAGAGATAATGCTGTGTAACAGCGGAGCCATCGCTCACTGCCAGGCCCATAATGCATCACTCTCAATTACAACTAACCCTGTTAGCGCTCGGCTTTGCGTCAACTCCAATACTGCTGGGGGAAGAAAACTCTTGTGGGAGTATACTGGCACGTCAGGTCGAGGAAAGGCGGCGCCACAGAGGGAACGCATGGCTCTTTGTTGCCGGCGGGGCAAACACGGAGGCGTGCAGTCTATAGGCAGGGGAAGCTCGGCTGCTGATGTGTGTGAGATAAATGGAAGGATCTCCTCCTTTCAGGTTGCTTCATTGAAAGCCAGCCCAGGTCTGTGAAGGTTAATGAATGCACCTGCTTTCTGCCATGTCAGCAGTGTAAAAGGGCAAGTCTGTATGCTACCACTCAGTCAATGTTCGTCTCTCTATCTGTCGCTCTCTTTCTTTACACATCCCTCTCTCCAACTAAACCCTCTCTCTCTCTACTGTCCCTACTCTTTGCTAAGCCAACTCCATGACTAATTTGGCAGCTAATGTAATGTGGCAAGTGTTTTAATGAGCAGGGAGCAAACGGGGCCGCAGAGGGACTAACAAAAATTACCCAGCCTGCCCCAGCGAGGACAGCCTGAGAAGACTCTAATCAGGAGCACACTGCTGCAGTGTTCCTGCTCGTATTTCCACCACCTAATCCCCCTACCTCATCTCATCTGGACCAGGGGGGGAAACTAAGGGAATGGAGAGGGCTAGATTGTACATTTCACCGTGTTGGCAAATACCTCGACTCTTTGCGCGCCCACGTGCACCCAACCACTGTGTGCCCCAGTTTAGCATACTGGGATTGTGTTCATCTCCTAAAACAAAAAGGCTTTGTCATGACTAAGGTGCTGTAGGTAGGATTTTAGAGCTATACAGTTAGTGTAACTTGTTAGAAATGCCAGAGACATCCGTCAGCCATCAGTGAGTGAAATGCTCTGTGAGAACATCTGCTCTGGTTGATGGCCCCTGCCTCTATAATCAATTTAGATGTTTGACGCCCCAAATTAATTCTGACCAATCAGGGCCTGTCAATCACATGAATTACCGCTCAATGGCAGACCAATGGCAGACCAGAGGGAGGGAGCAGAGGAGGGTGGAGTTTGTTTTTGGGTTGTTGATTTTCAAAATCTTGCTCTCTTTTGTTCTTTTTTAGCTAGCTCTGGTTGCAACTGTCAAATCCCTCCTACAGCAGCTCAATGTGTTTATGAAGTATGAAGGAGCAGGTAGGGGTTAGACATCTTGCAGGCATCAAACCCAGGACCACTTTTGAATGCTATGGGACGATATGCAGCCACACATTTAAATAATTACTTCCACAGAGGAAGCAAAACAGCCGTATTCAAGCCCACACAATGTCATTTCATAAAATCCAATTTTAGGATTCTCCAAAAGAAAAAGGCACGCGTAACCGTTGGCAGCAGGGTTTCACAGCTCAGGCTATTTCCTCAAGGCAGATTGAGTGCCAGACGGAAAATCACGTCTGAACAGACTGAGCTGCTCTCTCTGTGCCTCTACTCACCTCATATACGTTTAGCTGGCTCTGACCCCGACACAGCTCCTTGTAGCTGGTTGTGAATTCACCAATGAAATCGTGGCTGTAAGATAAAGACAGCGCCCGGTCACAGACTCTGCAGTCAAACACGTAATGATCTTATGGTTTAGGGGCATGAGGGCGGAACGTGCGCGAAGGAGTCTCTGCTACACAGACGTGCTTCAGTCGCTTATTACTTCTGAAGCTTGATCTGCATTGGACACAGAAAGACCTTGACCAAGACAATGGTTTTTCTTTGTCGAGTCCGGTGTGGGGGGGGGGGGTGGGGGGGGACAAATGAGATGCTGGCGCGAAGAGATTGTCAAAGTTACATAAATCAACATGAAGTTGAACGAGTGGCTTTCAGGCTGTGGAGAAGACACGAGGAATAGTCTACCATAAATTACATTGGTGACAAGAATGCAAATCAAGCAGCAATCAGGATGCGATACTTGTGTGTGTGTGTGTGTGTGTGTGTGTATGAGTGTGTATGCTATTACCTTCCATCTCTGTCCCAGTCATAGACTTCCGCCTTGATGGTCCTGTAAAAGACAGCACAGGGGAGGTTTGCATGTGTGTGTATGTGTGTGTGTGTGTGTGAGTACATTAATCAGACACGTGAGCCTCCACCACAGTGTCCTTCAAGGCAAACTTGCCTGAAGGCTTTCCTGAAATCACTGTGGTCTAATTGAAAGATGTGGAGGAGCTGACTGTGTGTGTTTGGTCTGGCAGGAAAAACAAGCCATTAAGGCTCATTAGGAGTTAAGTACAGGCTGAGTTAGATCAATCATAGAGAGCTGGCTCTCTTGAAACAAGTGTTTTGCATCCAAAACATCAACACCATTCAAATGATCTTGTAGGAGTGAAGAACACCTACTTATTTTCTCAAAATTAAAATGCACTCTCGCCAAAGGTTGGGCAGACAACACTCAAAGGAATACGTTCAGGTTAAGCCCGCAGAGCTAATCAATTTATTTCATGAGACATTCTAAATAAGCCGTGTTCAGCAGTTGGATAGCAAATGTACAACCCTTGTATTCAGAGTTTCAATGCTAGGTGTCTGAAAATTAGATTGAAGATAAGAGTCTGATTTCATGTCAGAAAAAAGGAGGTTGACAGCGTTTCAGAAAGTTGTGCAGCGGTATTTTTCCTACTCCTGCCAGAAGTCAGAAGCCAAACCTCTTGGGAGGGAACATATTTTTACAAGTCTCCAAAATTAGTGGGAATACAAAAATACCAAATAAGCAAGGTAATAAGCAAGCCTGACAGGAATCACAGAGCGTGGAAGAGTTCCTTCTTCCCCAGTTGTGATGGCAAGATTAGTGGCCCACCCCCCACCTGTCAATCAACGTGTCTGCAGTTCCACGATAAACGGTAGGTCCCCTGCCTTGCTATCCAGAGATGAACTCATCCTGTCTGCCCAAAACACAATATCACACTAGAAAAACTTGACTACATGGAGTAGTCAAGTTTTTCTAGTGTGATATTGTGTTTTGACTACTTGACTACTCCATGTAATACTCAATACCCAAAATAGACCAATGGCAGGAAGTTTGGCCTACGGGCAAGGTTGGGGCAGGTCAGGGACCAATGCGGTCACACTGACCTGATTGAGCGAATATCAATGGCTTTGCTATTGTGTTGTCATTCTACTCAATGATAGTAATTAATGTATTTGAAATATAACAGCACCCTGCCAACACACGAGTGTGAAAACATTCTGTATTTGTACCGGTTTTCCCTCGTCTTAACTGTCCTGTCTTCACTGTATCTTTTCGGACTGTTAGTCATCTCTAGTAAATTAATATCTGTTAGCATTTTGACCGTCACCACTGGTTTTGCTGTAAATCCCTTCTTTTCCTTCTCCTCCATGTATAAAAAAACGCTGCTGCATGGCCATCTGGCTAGACTAGCCCACCACAGATTCAACATGTTGAACTACGGAAAAGAGTGAAGAGCTCCCATTCAGCCCTGCACAGCCCTCACTGCAATATATACAAAGGCAACCAGGCAGTTACACAAGGTACTGTGCATCTTGTGTATCATAAATAAGCAAGTAATGCTATCTATCTAACAGGGAGCACCTCCGTTTATGAACTCACCAATCACACTAACTCTGACACAGAAGTCCCTCCAGTGATTACAGTGACTGGTAAAAAACAAAGCAATTTTGAACAAGCTACATCTATGTAAAACAAAGTTGGCACTGAGGTAACCAAAACAAGTAAGCTATTTTATATAACGCAATACTCTTACAAGACTCAGTACAAGAGAGGAAATAGAAAGTCCTTTATTTTGAGTTACTACAGACTTAAAAGTTCAACAACAAAAAAAGACAGTTTTGAAGAGGCAATCATCTATGCCTTATAAGATCTCCAGAAGCGGCATATCCCACCCACGGTAGAAATCTGAAGCCCAGAATATAAAGCAACAAAGAACGGAAACCACTCATTCTAACCCCTGGCAGTCGTTCTGTGACAAAATACCTGAAGTGGAAAATGGTGTGCTTTAGTCTGTGCCATGCTCCTTCAGCGTGTGATAGGCACTAGGCTTCTAAATTAATATGGTATTTAAATCTAACCCTGCAGACAGATAACAGAATGGTCACACGCCTCGACTTGAAGTACAGAAATGTCTTGCAGGTTATGTCAAGTTATTTAGTAAGCAGAGAACTGTGCTCTAACTCCCACAGTGAACAAGAAAGGAATGGACACCATGAATGATTAATTATTGTAATTTAGGCGAAGTGGCCTGTAATAATATTAACAGTGTTACTCTGTCAACTAAGCCTATTTAAGGCAAGCCGGCCGGCAATTATATCAATGTGATTGATAATAGCCCACAGAACTGGATTTGTTTGAGACTGCAATCAGAGGTCAGAATTGTGAGTATTATTATTTTTTGTTTCAACTGGTATTCATTTGTAATTGACACAAAGAGGGTTTATCAGAAGACAGACTGCAGGCAATCTTTATATGATATCTTACACACAAGCTACAGAAGATATTTACTTTGACAAGCCTTTAGCAGCATGTAAATGTTAGCCATTAAAGTCCATGTATGCTCCCACACAGACGTTTTAAGTTACTGTGGCTCATTAGACCTGGTAATTAGATGCTGCAAATGTGCTTAAGTCAGCCAACTGCATAAACGAAAGAGTCAAGTCAAGGTGTCAGTTACACAGGGGACAGTACAAACAGTCCAAAAGTCCTGAGACCTGGCCTAATCGGCCATAAAACACATGTAGGTATTTCACCCTAGGATCCAAAATCTAGTGTAGAGCAGAAATGTCTTTCTATCAACAAGGAATCAGCAGGCCTTCAAGCCGCCTGACCCAATTACGTTCAGTGGGCAGGTGAGCAGAGACAGAGGGGGGAGCCAGGACCAGGTCTGTTTCACTACTGTTGCGTACAGTAGTTACAGTCATGTGCCCCACACACACACACACACACACACACGCACACACAGCAGGGTTCCTGTGATGTTTCCCACACCTCTCTCCCACACTAGCATTTATAGGATGTGCAGCCTCTCCCCACTGCCTCACACACTCCCTCACACACTCCCTCGCGCAGGCAGAGAGCCTTGCTGCTTGTCAGCACTCCTGCCATGAGATTCAGATAAGATAAGGTCTCTCACCGGGACAGCCAATCAAGGAATTATCTGAAATCCTATCGCCAGTTGTGGACAAATCAATGCGCGACCGGTGAAGTAGCGGGTTGCCTAAGATAGGGGTCGTATAATAACTCTCTATTTGAGCGGCAGATAAAATTACGGTAGGAAATCAATGATGTCTATATTTGCTGAGCCCAGCCCATTTTGAAATGATTACAGCACATATCAAACTCCCCGTGGCCTCGAATGCATACATTCTGTCGCCTCTAAATGTGTTTCTGTTTGTGTGTGTGTGTGTGTGTAAACGTGTGTGCGTGCGCGTGTGTCCTGATGTGTACATGGTGGTGCATGCATGTATGTAGCAGACACTTACATCCGAAGCCAAATACAATAAGTACCTCTGTCAATAGCTGAATAAGGTCATACAGTACAGTACGCCAGCCATAGTAAGTGAACACATTCTGAATAATAAGCATCATGCTATCATCTATATCAACAAGCCATTGAGCCTGTATGTCTGTGTGTGTGTGTGTGTTTGTGTGTGTGTGTGTTTGTGTGTGTGCACTGTAAACGTAGGTCCCACCGCCTGCGTCTCCTGCAGTACCTGTCATAGTCTCCGTTGCAGAGAGCTCTAACCGGAATAGAGAAGGGCTGCCATACAGGGTTCAGCGTGTTCTTCACCACCTCAGTCTTGTGGCAGATGGTGAACCTAGAGACACACGGCAGCAGGGCATCCTAACATGCAGACTTTCTCCAACTTTTCAACCCATGATCCCCCACCACCACCCCCCCAAAAAAAAAAAGTTGTTCATAGCCCATGGACTACTTCTTTAAAAAACATAGCAAAATAGCAAAGCATATTATATCTGTAAGTACATTATCTAACTATTTTCATTTAACGATAAAAAAACATTATTTCTAAATTTGGAAATCGTCTCGCACCCCCCCCAACAGCATCTCATAACAAATCCCCCACATGGAGAACAACTGTCCTAAAATAAACCTCCAACCGAGACCCAATACTAAGCCGACCTGCTTTGGGTTTGCTTTGGGACAAGGGCAGTGCCTCCATATGAATTCATCATGTCACATAAATCCCTTTTATTGCAACAATACGTTGATTGCCACTCCACTCATACCTATCTCCAATAATCTAATATTAAAGCCAGATTCAAAGAAGTAGAAGAGCCATGTGTTCAGTATTTCATTTCATTCTTTTCACTACTATTTTACTCTACTTGTCTTGTGTCTACAGCAGCGGTGGCTCCAGAAAATTTTGATTAGGGGGGGCAATGAGGGGTCCTGGTCATTTCAAGGGGGGTCTCATGAAAACCATCAAAAAATACAGGGGACACGGCAA
>JAODLI010047829.1:0-16893 GCA_027575585.1 Percopsis omiscomaycus | reverse complement strand
CCCCCCCCCCCCCCCCCCCCCCCCCCACAACAGGCAGGGTGGCACTAAGGCCTTAGAAGGATAGCACTTCAGGGTCTTCAGAATGACACCCACCTTGATCCGAATGGGGAAGGAGTAAATGAGATCCTCAGGGATTCCATAAGAGTTGCCACCAGCGTACACACCCATGGAGATGAACTCGCCCTGTTGGCATGGAAACAATATGACTATCCCTGCCCACAACATTGAGCGAGGGTCCCTACAAATGTTCCACTATCGTATTTTTATGATGATCGTGAGTGTCCCACTTTCCCTTATTTTGAGAACTGACCTCTTTGGTACCAAACCAGATGTCTCTCATGTGATCACATATGGCCTTGGCTGCAGACATGGCACTGGAGAGCTTCCTGGCCTTAATGACAGCGGCCCCACGCTGTTGGACTGTCTATTGGCCAGAAAAACAGACAGAAAGAACATGCCAGATTAAATAATGTGTGAAAGAATGAACCTTTTTTTTTTTTAAGAAGACCAGAAGGTTATTATCAGTGTATACTGTACAGCTACACACCATGAAACACTAAATGTATACATTTCAAAGTGTATATACACAAGACTAGAGCAAGAGCCTCTTTCTCAATTGTTGCGTTACTGTTACTTTAAGAAACACCACAAGACTGCTCCAACTTCTACTCACCGAGATAAAGTCCCCTTTGAGCCAAGCCTCATCCTTGACAGCGTCAAAGGCAGGCATCTCACTACCGTGGACCTTCACAGAGGCATGGTGGACATCAGGGTACTGGGTGGAGGAGTGATTGCCCCAGATGATGACGTTCTTCACGCTGTCGGCAGAAACACCGCAGCGTATCGCCACCTGCAGGAGCAGGATGGTAAAGCACGTGCGAGTGTTGTTGTGGATGGTTCCACTTTATAATAATGTCGTCACTTAGTGTGCACTAAGGAAACGCAAGAGTCACAGATGTCAACAAGCTCCAAGAACATTGTACATTTGTGCCTGTATACAAGTTGTTGGGCGATACAGTAATTGTGCCAATCATAATTAGGAAGTTTAGCACAATTCTTGGACACTTTTATCCAAACCAACTTATGGTAAGTACAATTACAAGTATTAAGGAGCAGGTAGGGGGTGGGCATATAGTGTGCAACGGACTAATTATAATATAGTGATACTGTTAAGGTTATTCAATATTCGTTTCATGTTTGTCAAAACTTTTTGCACAACTGCTTCTTTTGTGTAAATGCATTGATTACCAGGCACTAATCCTAAACAGCAATGCTACGAATATTGTTCAGAACATGCACGGTAATGCTAACTTGCACTAGAGAAAAGTAACGATGAATGGGATGAGTCATGGGTTCTGTCCAGGTGGCGGGATGCCAGCGTTTGTATAGTGAGGCCACTAACAAGAGCTGAGGTTAATGTGTCTGAGCGTATACAAGCAGAGGCAGGTATGCATTGGTTCCAACCTGGGAGGCAGCCCTGTTGTGGTCCAGGCGGGTCAGGCAGGAGAAGTTCTCTTTGGGGATGGAGGGAGCTGACTTGGAGGCGATCAGACAGTTTGTGTTGGCTGGGTTGCCCACAACAAGGACCTGAGAGGCACAAAGAATGTCATGTTTCCATGGAGGGGTTTCTTACACTCCATGAACACTTCCAAAGCTCGACTTCCAAATGACATCCCGATCACGAGTCACTAAATGATAATATGCATGTGCCAATTGGTTCTTGTACTTTCAAAGCAAAGACAAAATGATTAACAATGTTGATGACAGACCTTCAGGGTCACTAAAATTGGTGTTTTCTAAAACTGTTCTTAGTAAATAAACCGATGTGTTTATTTTAAATGGTCCAATAAGCCAGCGGTTCTTGGACTTTATACTGTTTACAGCTGAGCCAATGCTAACCTTGTCTGTTAACATGGGGACGCTATGTAGAATAAATTAGCTCATTCTGTACATACAAAATAATTTCAATGTCCATCTCATGATGTACATGATACAACACATGCAATATAGACAGTATACTCGTTTTTATGTACATCAAATATCATGTCTATAACATCAATCAGTTGGACTTTAACCCTTATTTTAATCTTTACTTCTTACATTCATTGGGGAAGATCAAAGTCTTTTAAACCAAATGCCAACAGGCAGGTCACATTTTCCAGGCTGACCTTTAACAAACCAGGGGTATTGATTTTTTTTGTCAAACTGACGTCAGGTTGTTGACCCTATTTATACTGTTGCGTTACGTGTGTTTACACACAACAAACAATATGATGAAACCTTGACCCCCACAGCTTATTAAGGACGTAACCCTGCTAGACCAGAGGGCTGGAACTAAACCCATGTCCCTCTGAATGTCAAAGCTAATGAAAAATAAACTGCTGGGTCCAGGGGAAAAGTTCTGCTATAATTTGTGAAGAGTGTTTCATTTCCCTTGTCTGCACTTCAGTT
Organism: Percopsis omiscomaycus; assembly: GCA_027575585.1. Taxonomy (NCBI): domain Eukaryota; kingdom Metazoa; phylum Chordata; class Actinopteri; order Percopsiformes; family Percopsidae; genus Percopsis; species Percopsis omiscomaycus. Next base: position 14,442 of record JAODLI010047829.1, on the reverse strand, counting down.
CAATTTAAAACGGGACAAATTGTTTCATTTCTCTAAATGTCCACGTCAATCTCCATTTATCTTCCTTGTTCTCTCTGGCCAAGTCTGTAGAATGTACTGAGAACGTAAATATGTACCACATAATATTACGCAATAACAGAACAAATATATATATATAGTGCAAAGCATTGTGGGACACTTGCATATTTGTAGTGTGCATTAGGTGCACACCCGAAAGTCTTAATTATCTAGGACAGATGCATTTGTAATTGCATGCCGTTAGTATGTGTTGCATGGAGAAATTGGACAGCTTGTGTCTACTCCTGGCTTCGGTACGGGAGCGTGCCCCGTTGGCAGGAGAGCGGTCACCTTGACGGTCTTCTTGGCGTACTTGTCCAGGGCTGTCCCCTGGCTCTTAAATATAGCCACGTTGGCTTTCAGGAGGTCCTTCCGTTCCATGCCCTCCTTCCTGGGCATGGAACCCACCAGTATGGCTGCGTCTAGGTCCTTGAATCCAACCTCCACTTTGTCGGTGGGGATGACCTCTGTGAGGGGCAGAGCATTGCATTTGCATGACAATCTGCAGAGAATGTCTTGCTAACAAGGACCAAAATACACTAAAAACATTTGTATTCATTTTTCATATTTGTGTAACAAGTTGTTGGGCAATACATGAATTGGAAAAACTATTTATTTTTAGCAGGCAAAAATACATTTTGAGTTGATTATACTGTTACCGTATAACCTCCCACTGACTTATTAGTGTAGAACAAAGAGAAAATAGCACTATGTGGCAACATATCTACACCAGTTGTACTCTGCCATTACCACACCACACATACAGCAATATGTGGATTATCTCAATCTACGGGTAAAATACACATCTCACTTTTTGACACATGTTCAAGTCGGCTGATTTCATTGATAAGTATTTATTATTTGTGGTGAATGCTTCAGCTATCTGATTGGACTTTAGTAACGGGGGCAGCAGATGCCCTTGCACACCCCTCCATTGTTGTCCCACCACCAACGTGATTGGCTGGGGCCTCCCTCTGAGGCCTTAAGCACTAGCCAATAGGATGCCTCCTGGATAACACTCCCCTCTCCACTCCTCAGTGTCCTGCAGGAGGCTGCACACACCCACTCACACATCAGCAGATCTGCTAGAGCCTTGTTTCTTAATGGGGAAGGGGGTGTCACAGAATTTGAGACAACACGTGATCATTTCATTCAGGAATAGTCACTTTGTTATGTGATGTTTTTTTTTTTCTTTCCAAAAATGTATTATAGCTGCCAACTCTTTCTGGGGGTCATGGGTCAAAAAAAAAGAAAGATGGCCACTGTGCTAGAGTGCAGACCAGGAGCCAATGTTGCAAGCAGGACTGGATAGGTGCATGTCTCAACAGTGCAGTGTTGCTCACCCTTCAGTAGGGGGAGGGCACAATCCTGCAGTTCCATGACAACCCCATCTAGCACGGGCAGCATGGGCGGGATGTCCAGCAGGACCAAGATGATTGGCTGGTGACGGCATGACAAACGCAACTTTAAAATCAATAGGCATGACAAATGAATCAATCTGGCTGTAAATAGTGCAGAGGCGTAACAAAAGCCCAGCCAGTGCCTGATGTAGACTGAGCACAAAATGCCTCCTGGTAATACTAACAGAGGAGTCAATGTCCTTTAAAATGTGAAGGGAAGACCCTCCATCTCGTAAATATGAATAACATATTCTTATGTTATCCACACGTTCCCATCTACCAGCTGCACCAAAGCTGATTTAGACGGTATGAGAAATGCAGTTTCTTGTTATGTAATCCGTGTTTCCAGTACAAATTACCTGGTCTTTGCCGAACACATCTCCCTTGGCAATGCTGTACAGCAGCGAGTAGGCGATCTGTCCAGCAGCGCCGGTCACAAGCACACGGATTGGTTCCGCCTAAAACACAGCAATGGTTTAAATGCACAATGCGAGATGCGTATGACCTATATATACACACACACACACACACACACACACACACACACACACACACACACACACACACACAATTGATCAGTTTTACATTTCGAAATTCAATAAAACGACGAAGGGCAGGTCGAGACGATTTGTATAAGGCCTTTTATGATTGGATCTCCTTGGGTCAAACTGCTCCTATTAAGACTGGCTATTCGGATTAAATAAACGAAAGGAGGCGATGACGTCATTTTCGCAGACGCCACGCTACAGCCTATCAAAGCAAAAATGGAGTCAGAACACGGATAGAACAAGTCGAAAAACACACTAACGACTGCCTCAACATTTAGTTTAGCTGGTGCTTTCACGTGTCACCGTGTAACAGTAAACAATTGCACCATCCGCATCCGCTTCACAACTGCGCAATAAACGGCTGCACATAAAATACTTCTTGGAGGATACAGATAATGCCCCGATGTCATACAAGGGTAGCATAAAATGACACTGATTAACTAAAGTAGAAATAATAGAATCTGAGTCAAATCAAGATGTGATCGTTCTCTTGTCAACGGCAACCCATCGGTGCGGTGTTAAAACAACACTTAAGTTGTGCATTCTCAGAACGCGTTCTATAGGCCTACACTGTATTCCGCTCACGCTTGGAGAAATATGCAAATTGACTTTCATCTTACCATTTTGTTGGAAATATTAAGTCTGTGTGAAAAGCCCTCCCAGCTTGGACTAGACGGAGAGGTCACCTCTGTATTTGTATTGAAAAGTCATGCGCTGGAGGACTGGCTTCTGGTTGAATTCTGGGATATGTAGTTTCTTATATTGCTCATGCAGGCTTTTTTTCTTCAAACTACAGGCTGAAGGAAACACATTCCCCCATGAAAGACCGCTCCAGAGCGCGCTTTTAAAACCACGCCCAATTTACAATAAATTGGCTTTCTACTGACATCTGTCGGCTAAATGCAGAGCTGCAATAGTTATTGAAGAGCAACATAGCTGTTGGTTGCGTATTTTGTTTATTTCATAATGTGTGATCAAACAAATATATATGGACGGTGGTCCATGTCTGTTAGGATTAAATATGTATTTATGTACTATATATTAGGCTATAACTATGCAGACAACACACGCAACTCCCAAACAGAAACAACAATTAAATGTAGTTGCACGTAAAACCCATTTGTTACACTACAATACAAACTAATACATGTAAAGAGATTATTTTTCTATCTGGAACAATTAGTCTAGCCTACTCTGCATGTATAGCCTACACTTTATTATGAGTTGTTTTTACTTTTTTGGCCCTTCATTGTGTTGGCTGTTTGTTAAATTAGGCTATAGGCTACACAGTTGCCTAAAAAGAAAAAAACTATTTATTAGGCCTATACGCTACTTATGACTTTTCTTTTTCCGAGTTAACACTGGTATGTTACACATAATTATACTGGAGGTGCCCACTAACCACAAGAAACGCAAATGCCTATATGCTTCGGGCTATTACCATAATATTAATTACGTGCTTTTCTCAAGGGTAGACTATTTTCCCCCGGGAAGGATCAAACTTCCGGTCCGTGTTGTTTTTCCTGACCTTCACTCTAGTCTTCCGATCTAGTGGGCAGTGCACGTTCTGTCCTGTGCACGTCTTATCTGTGCGTCCACGCGAAGAGGCTTGACCTGCAGGTTGCAGACTATAGTTCAAAATATCAAAGGTTATTTGAGGTCAAGTTCAATCGCCTGTGTTCTCATATCTCTAATCTCCACAGGAAGGTCCCACTGTCCGTCTCGGGGCGATGGTTCGTTCCTTCACGGACCCCGAGTTAATAATTTTGCTGCACAGTGTGAGGACACACAGCGCAGCTATTATAGACATTTGATCCGGTGACACGTCACGGACCTATAGACCCGCATCTGCCTTTCTTTCACAGAGACGATGCAGACTCTTCTATTCGGTCTAGACCGTTGAGGTCATGTAACTTGCTGGGCTCTAAAATAGTAAACATTTGCGCCCGAGTAGCCGGCGACTTGAAACGCGCCCTGGCAGACGCGGAGCTGTCCGTGGTGCTGCTTATCCGCGTTCGGCATCCGCTGCCGAGGCTGACGGCAGGACTCGGCCACTGAATTAATGACGACGGTGTCACCGAAGACACCGCGGCCATACGCTGCCGCACGCTAACTTCGCTCACAGGGATCGATGCAGAAACGGGCCTGCAAGAATAAACAAGAAGCTGCGCAACGTCATTTTACGTAAGGGTGGGATAAGGGGTTGAGAGAGAGAGAGAGCGGTTCCGCACCATCTGTCCCGTTCCTTAGAATTTGGTCGTGGGTTGACGATATAGGCCTAACTAAAGCTGGCACAATCAGGGAGAGTCCAATGTCAAGTTTTTTTGTTTTTGTTAGCTTGATCAAAAGTGAGCAGCGCATTATCAGTTTGCCTGCTGATGCGTGACCGATTGTTGTCAAACAGAAGGCTCTTACCTCCGTACAAGCTGCCCGCACCACCAAATACATCGCCGTCAACAACGTCAACATCTTGCACTCGCGTTTGCCTTTCGCTCAAATGTCCGCTGTTGTATCTTTTCACGGTCCAACCCTGCCCGGAGTTGGTGCGATTGTCAGGAGTAGGGAGCGAAAGAAAGGTGCAACAACGTCAGAGTAAACAGGAGCCAGTGGGCACAAGCTCTACCGCTTTGCGGGCTTGCATCCGTCACCTATATCACACCGTCTCACCTGGGAGTCTCCCTCACTGCAGTCTAGTCCGCTAATACGATTTGGAGGACGGAAATAGACGTAGCCGTGCTGTAATCTTCCACACAGCCTAAGTTCAGAGGTGCACATTTATTATAATTATCGACAACTGATATTATGACTGCTGGGTTCATTAAATGAAGAGATCATTGACAAACTAAGGCAGGTAGTTAGAAGCACTTCCCTCACTTGGTGTACAGAATTGTGCCTTTCATACTGAGCTCTCAAACACAGGCACACAGACTATTTAAATGTTTCTTCAAGCTACATTTTAATATATACTGCATATAAAAGTAGACACAATTCACAGATACATAATATAACTTTTGTCACCAATATGCATAACACCCATAAAAAAACTTTTTTGGTCGGTTTCCAATTATATGCAGGAGAGTCTTTTGAGTAGGTCTACAAGGAACATAGACTCTCTCTTCAAGGTGATTCTGCTTGTTCCCATGATACTGGACACTTGTATGAATGCCTGTGTGCCTGCTTTGTTCACTAACAGTGTTTACATTGGGCACTTATCCACAGGGCCTGTTTATTTTGTCATTATTGGCCAGCATACGGATAACCCAGTCGTCAAAGACTGGGTTATAATCAAAATACTGGTTGATTGTTAAGGCCAGGGTGGCATAGCAGGGCAGGGTGAGGGCATCTTTAGGCCTATTCTGTGAAATGTACATGGATGAATGAATGAAGGCGCCAACCTTATCTGCCCCCAGCAGTCTCACAGCTGTTGTGAGATGTCTCCATCCGTGGTCACTTTAATCTACTCAGATCGTGAACGGTCCATAACAAACCAAGAGAAACTCACAGCTTTCTCTCCTCAACTGGACACAGTGAATAATTAGATTGCAGTATTTCTCTAAAACTACTTGACTTTCCTAGTGTTTTTAACCCACACTTACTATTAGCATACAATATATACTAGGAGAAACCTTGGCTTTCATGACCCCATAAAACACAGTGTTCATACACTCTGTTGTCACCCTATGGTTTGGTACAGAGATGCAGGTCTACTATTTAGTAGGTGTGTGACTATTCACAACATTCAAGAACACACTGAACTCATTGCTGTTGACTGATCAAGCATCGGATAGAGACCTTCTACGGAACAAGGAAAGTCAAAACATAGGGCTTAACTCCTAACTGCTCCATAATGGCAGTTGAAGACATATTGGAAAGCTTAAAAAGTAGGTCTGTGGCACTTGTGATTTATCACATTATATATGGGTAGAGTAGGCCAAATATTTTTTATCTGTGTACAATATTGTGTTAACGCAAAACAGGTGTATTGGCTACATTATGTTTATAGAGTGTAAAAAGATCATCATCATAGTGTGTAAAAAGACTATATTTCGCCAACGTCACACGAGCTGCTATTTTTAACATTGGCCAGCAGACGTCGCTACATACAGTAGAAATAACTTTCAGCAGAAAGTGGACGCAGAGTGGGTCTGACTCTGACGTCAAGTAAATTTAACACGCACGATTATCGGCCCGCTCCTTTCCAGTAGTCAAGCGCACAACCTAAAATGTTTCCTGGTGAATATTTTAACTCGGACTAGCGTGTTCAGTAGAGAGAAAACGTAATCTTAATTTAACAAAATACAAGAAATATAAGAGACCCTTTTAGTCATGTGGAATGCATTTGACAGCAGATAGGACAAGTACAAAAACCTAATTAAAAAGAATATTCCATTTGCTTTACACTTAATTATACATTATATTATACACTTTACACTTTAATTATAAATTAATATACACCTGGGGGTCACTTTCTAGGGGGCCCATCAGAGCCAAAAGGCCTATACACCTCACAAATATTAGTACCTATGTCATATTGAAATGGCTGATTAACACTATTTCATTTCACAGCCAAAATTGTCAAAATTTTAATGAACTTATATCGACACGCTCTATGCAGTATTAAAGGCCTATAGAGTTATTCCTTAAATTCACTAAAATCACAGGCTGGCCCTTATCCTTCCCTGCCTGTGGAAGTATCCTGAAACCCCCTTCGGACTCCAGAGAACATCTTTGCACGTAGGAAGAGATGTTTAGCAATGTTTAACTGAAATCATAAAATGAGGATTATCAAAAACATCTAGCTAATCCCTACCCACACGCATTCATTTGTGTAAAGTTCATCTGGAGAAGCAAACATTGGACCACATAGCCTTCATCTTCAAATAAAAAAAACTGTACCCGAGCAGTTAGTGTTTTGTCTCCAATCGCCATGAAATCCCTTGTTTATGAGGGTATACGTTCGGCAGAGTTTGCAATGTCACGATTGGATGAGGCACATGCAGGGCCTATTCCAGGCCTATTGTCCTGAGAGACTTTTGACCGTTGGGTGAATTTTAGCATTCCACCGCACAGACACAGACGTAGACAATGCATGATTAGGAAGCCTTGAGTAGTTTATTTAGCAGGTCTTAACTTGCCATATACTAGTCAGTGAGGGTACGTGTGAAACCTGACGGGTCCACACACACACACACACACACACACGCGCGCGCGCGCACACACACACACACACACACGCACACACACAGTGGGCCTCCAAATCATTCAGCCCACAGGTTGGAAATATTGATATTTAGCGTTAGCTGGTGTTAATGAGAGCCTCCCTCCACTTTAACCTCCTCTCCACTTTTGACAGCCGCTGCGTAAACAAAGCGCAGCTCCGATAAGCTGACATGTGATGTTTGCTGGTGCTCAGCGACAGAGGCACGGCGGGGCCTGTTTATCGCGTCTCCTGTTACGTTATATTGTCTGTCCTCGCGGTGCTGCGCTTTAGCTGTCAGTCACTGACGCATGCCTGAGTGACCGTGTAGCCCTCCCTCTGCCCTGTCTGCCACCTCGACGCGCACACACGCACGCGCACGCGCACACACACACACACACACACACACACACACACACACACACACACACACACACACACACACACAGGTTTTTACATCTTAGCGTTTAGGATTTCTCTCTGTTTATTGTTGTAAACAACTGATAGATAATCGCCATTAATCTTGAAATAGTTCTCAAATCATTGGAAAGCCTACAGGGTACCCAAAAGAATAAGATGGGCCCTTAAGAAACAGTGGAAGATCAAAGAGAACATGGAATAGGAGACAGGAGGAGCCGTGCACGTTTGGTGTTATTTTAAGGTGTCTGCGTTCTGATTGGGGTCTGGGTTGGCGTTTAAAAAAAAGGACTTTATAATAGTCCTTGGGGCGGAGATCGGGGCGAACAAAGAAAACACAGGACACGGTGCTAGCATTTATGTCCAAAATCATCTATGTCTAAACAACCCCGCTAATCAACACTTAATCTACGAATGACCTCGAGGTAAAAGAAGTAACACAGGTCCTCCGAACAGTAATGAGGTCACCTGCTTCTACTTTATGGAGAAAAGCAACGATTACTGCTCCCAGTGACACTGTCTTTCAGCGGGGCAAGCTTAGGCTGACAACAGAAGAAAGGAATGCAGGGAATGCAGGTTTCTGGACGGTGAGCTGAATATTGCTCACCAGTCTTTCATCGCTCCATGGTTGAAGTTATACGGACAAGCAAGTCCATTCGACAGTGAAGTCGAAGATGGCGTCAGTCCATCGTTAGTCTGTTGTTTGTTATGTCTAGTTTACCAGCCATGTGGGGATTAGGACCATCTTTGGGCCTCATAACACGACAACAACAGGACAACAGTGAGGAGGTGTGATGGTATCAGAGCAGCAGTTTACTTGGCAGTGTGTTTGTGTGTACTTTTAGTACATGGGGTATTATGGGAGTTTCTCATGACCTCGGACTGAACCTGGCACCGGCGATCTCACCTGATATGGGGGGCGATCTCCTCCCCTGTGTGTCTCAGATAGTGGTTCCCGCACAGCCACCTTCTCCTTCACCCCTAGATACCCAGTTCAATCCGCCATCTTGGGTTCCCGCCTATGCGTACCTGCACCACAACCGCAGCATACATGTACAGTGTGCCAGCGAGGGCTCATCAACCTCACGGGGCCCCTGCACACAGACGCATTGCTCGGCCTGTATCTCAGTGGAAGTGAAACGCACACAGCCACATTCCTGCGGGGGGATTTGCTAGGCGAATCGAGGAAACGCATCTAAACCAAGGATTAGAAGTCTAAGGCTGTTCAGATACACTGATAGCGCCACAGATAGCGTCAAGGCGGTTGGTCTGGCTACATATTTTGCTCCTGTTTTGTGTTGTGTTTCATGGAAACGTACTGTAACTGCTAACACTATATACAAGCCCTCAACCGCCCCGGACATTTCCACAGGGCGTAGTACCCCAAAAATGTACCTACCAACACCTCAATCTTGCTGGAAAGCACGTCACTCCAATTGGAAGCCTTGTCTGTGTGCCAACACTTGGCAAACCTTTTGGATAATTAAGAGTGGTCACGCCCCCTAACCCCCATAACCCCCATAACCACACACCCCTTGCCTTCTTATCCACCTCCAACCCCCCACCTATCCTGGCAACAGTATCTGCTCTGTCGCTGTTTTTTTGCTCTAAGGCTGCCAATCACTTATTCCACCATCTGCCTGGATTAGCGCTGATAGAAAAGGCCCTGAAGTACTGGTTCTGGGCCAGTATAGGCTGTCTATACGCTGCATAATGGTTAAGGCTGGGATTTCTAAGAGAGAGAAAGGTGATTCTTAGTGATTCCTCTATCTGGAGCCCCCCTGAAGGACAAGCTGTTTGTGCTGAGATGAATGGAACAACGCAAGGAATTCTCAGTCTGTCACTTTAGACTGAATGTTTGCTTGCGGTACTGGTTTGTTCACCAGTGCTTCTGTGCTACTGTTCGCCTTGAAGCTGATTCTACTGTAGTGCTTATGTTATCTCTTTCATTAGACTTGGTTTTAGACTTTGTTTTTAAAGGTGTGATGCTGCTACATTATTGTCTACGCAATCACACACAACAACACAAATAGGACTTCTTACTTGTTCTTATATTCTTCTTACTTCTTATTATATCTGTGTCATTTCTGACTCTTAGAGGAACAATCAATACATTAGAGAGGAAAGGTGTAAAAGGGAGGTTTGCCAGGGTGGGGCTGATGCCCTTCTACTAGAGAAGGCTTTGAGAATGTGCCTTATTTGACTGTTAGAATTACATTTTCCAGTTTGCCAGCCATTATTGGTAGCTCCAGTGCTATTCTCAGAACGTTTGGTGGGTAAAATAGTAGTCTCTCAAGCAAGACTATCTGTTCTTAAATCTTTGGACACCCGAAATAGTCTGTATTTGCTTTAAATTAGAGAACAGGAATTTTGGATGAATTTTAGATCAGAAATCTGTCATCTGTAACGTATTCCTGCCATATTATATGACAATATGTGTCATGTTAATGTATGTATGTCTCAAATGATAAAACTCTGAAACTTGTAAATTTACTCTAAACTATTGTCTAACAAATAGTTAAATCTATTTACACCATAAACCGCTTACTTTTGTGGCTTCTATTATTTGTCCTCTTTCACCTAGCACCAGCTAATCCTTTTTCTTATGTTCTTGCGTGCATGGGTCCCTCACCTTTCTCCACCTCATGGATGAACTTTTCAACCCTTTAACTCTGCCCTTGTCCTGAGGGACTCGACTGGTCTTAAAGGATTTCATCTCTCTCTTTTTTTAAACAGACACACCCAAGCCGTCATGTCACCTCTAGACTTAGCTGCCTGTCCCCCAGACATATTGGAAAAACTTAAATGTTTGACAGACATACAGACGGTAGCCTATACCATTTCCTCTGGCAAATCTCCTCCTATCAATACCATAAATTTCTCTCCACATTTACAATCACTGTGCTCTCTTAACTGCTGCAATTTGACTGCAATTAGTCTTAGTCAAGGTAAGGCAGTCCCAACAATTACACTTATGCCAATAGCGCTAACACTGCTATTAACTCTAGCTTTAGCTCGCATTTACAGCTTGACCTCTTTCAGATCTCTTTACTAATGTGTAATATCATTAGAGATCTTGGCCTATGACATGTGAGCATGTGTTAAGTACAACTAATATCAACTGAATTCAGACCTTTACACAATGGTTTGCTAGCTAAAGTTTAGCTCCCATTGCAACCAACCAATTCTTTAGCTAAAATCTTAACCAACACAAAATAGGCTACTCATAAATATAAAAAATTACCATTATTATTAGTGATAAATGTTGATAAACTAAATTAGCAGTATGCCATGCAAGGGGATTTTTATATGTAGCACATAATCGCTGTGCAGAATTGACAGAATTGACAATGTTGTCTACAATCACAAAGGAAAAAGATAAATACCGAACAGTATCGCTGAAACGTTGGTCTAATATTAGAAAAACAAGTGTGCCATATTTCTTGACAAAGCCCAAGCACACACACACACATGCACACACCCCATGTGGTGTCTGTGTGTCACAGGAACCGGTTTTTCTCTCTACTCTGTCCCTGTTAGTACCTGACCTATTGTTATTTCTTGCATATACAGTATGGGCTACTTCTTGGTGCAGCTATGGCTCTACCAATGACACTAAACTGTAAACTTGCCGAAATGCTTCCAGCTCCTGAATTTGGAGGCATGCTTTTCTGACGATTAATGAGGAAATGTCTCTAAAAGGTCCCTAGATATTGTGCTATAATCATGGCCAAACACAGATGCTGGATGTGCGTGAAACAAGCCCCCAATGTAATAAAAAATAAAATAAATAAATAAATAATAATAATGGTGCTCTAAATTCAATTTAATTAAAGAATGTAAAGTCTAGAACTTTATTAGTTTTACAGTAAGTGCGGGAAGTTTCTGACTCGAAAATAAATAAAAAGTTAAATGATTCAGTGTAGGTATGGAAACATTTAAAGGTTACTTGAACGTTGACCATATTCTGGTTAATGTACACAGATACACTTATATAAGTACACAGATGCACTTATTACAGTAGCATCGCACCATTAGCCGCTTCCCACCTCTGCCAAGGAGAGATCCGGTCTTGTGTGTCTGAAGTCTAAAGTCTCTGGGAATGTGAGGCTGTCTCTCGGTTTGATTGTGCGGGTGTCGTCCCTCAGGCCTGGCGCCGCTCTGTCCCCCCCCCCCCTGTTCCTCATGTGCCAACGCCACTGTCTGCTGTGCCGAGCGCCGACCCCGGTTCCTTTATACCGTCCTTTTCTTCTCGAAATGGGCCATTGCCCCGAGGGCCACAGCCTCAGCCTCACACAGCGACAGAGAGACACCTAGGACAGACAGAGAGAGATGGAAGGGGAGGGGGGGGGGAAACTGATATATACGTTAAGGAGAAGGGAGAGAGCGGAGCAACGGGTGAGGAGTGGACGAGAGAGAGAGAGAGAGAGAGCGAGGGAGAAGGAAAGACATGGCGAGGAGGCATGGCAGAGAAAGCGAGAGAGAGAGAGCCGATGTGATGAGGGAAGAAAGGGGTGAGGAAGAGGAGAGAGAAATGGAGATGAAACACTGCAGAGAAAGGGTGAGAAAAATAGAGAAAAAGAAAGAGCGCTGTAATTTAAAACTTGGAATTAGTGTGACGCAAATTGGGGTTAGATGTCAGATTTTTTCTCCGCCGGGCCGCCAGCTAGAGAACGTTTAAAACGTCTGTTTTAGCACAAAGAGATTTCTTGCCACTCCCTAACATATCACATAAACACACACCATGAACACACACTCACAAAATCTGTACATATACACTACACACATATGTTTTATTGCAAAAAATTGTGCACACTGCACAATAAACCGCTTTGAAAATATTATGGACATTTTCTCAAAGATAATCAAACAAGATTAGAATAAAACATTTTGTTGTTCTAAAATTCTAAAGAGCTGGCGTAGTTAATTCCACATCAGTGGCTTAGTTTACTGTAAAACCTAAATGTCAACCTACATGTAACTTGTATGTACTCAATTCTTTTGAGGCTACGAGTTAACATAAGGGTTTTTTGTGCAGTTAACCACCAGGGTTAACCACCAGGGTTAACCACCAGGTGTAACCACCAGGGTTAACCACCAGGGTTAACCACCAGGTGTAACCAGAGTTTACTGTGCAGACCACACACACACACACACACACACACACACACGCACACGCACACGCACACGCACACGCACACACACACACACACACACACACACACACACACACAGCACACCGTATTCAAAGCATAATTGGCAATCCTATCCATGTGCTAGCCAGGACTACGATAATATGCTAGCTATGCTGTTAGAGTGACAGCATCCCCGCAGGCTGCATGGAGACAGTCATTAAAGCAGACTATTTGCCACAGTGACTTCCAGCAAAGTAGCCATTGTCTCTAAAAATGCATAAAGAAAAAAGGCCAAACTGCATTGCTTGGGTTAAAGGGATAGTTCATAAATTTGACCCACCTTTCATACTTATGATTGGGCTATGATTCATTCTTTCCCTACTTTATTTCATAGGAACATAGGAAACAATCAGAGATATAATATTGAGATATTATAGTGCAGTAATGCATAGCTCCACTAGAGAGAGGTACAGTAGCAACCATTCACACCATCAAGATTAAGATGGCTCCAATGGTCTCCTGTGTTTCCATACAATTATGTAATTTTTTGTAATTTGTAATTTATCCTGGGAAAGTTTACTGAAAAAGATGTGACCCCTTCCCACATTTACACACTTTCAGGTTAGCCTCCCAGTGAAGCTAAAGGTCCACTAACACCCTATGTTTCCTGGGGAGATACATAGATTTAAGCTTTTCCTTCATAAAACAGGGTTGTGCAGATCTACTGCAGTAATGTGGGCTTCAGGTTGTGGAAACTAAAAAATGTAGGCCATAGGCCTATAGCTATGAAGGGGAGAATGTGTTTGTAACATACAGTCACAGGTTTGATTCCCATACCAGCCATACACCTATGTAAGTGTACTTAAAGATACGTTCCGTGGTTGTTAATGGGTTTTTATGGGAGGGGCATGCCCTGTCAAAGTTTCAACAACAAGGGTAACTCCAGACTCCCAATCAAGGAGTTTCCCTTTAAGCAAGACACTGTACCCCTATGTACTCACTAATTGTACGTCTATGGATAAGGTTGTGTCCTAAACATAAATGTAGTCAGCTATAGTTGGCCTCATGTTACCTTTGCCTCAGAACTGGTGTAATGTAGTTGTGTCAATAGGGGTGTGTGGTCATGTCAACAATTCCTGGATTTGGTCAAGTCAATATTTGAAGGCAAGACGCATGAATGGATTTAGACACATGTATATACACAGGCTGACCACCTCACCAACACATGTAATTGTCTCCAGAACGTCACATCTAAACACCGTATCATAAACAACATATGAAATGGTCAGTCAGCCATAAATAGCAGTGAGATGGACATTTATACGAAAAAGAGATTGAAAAAACGAATTCCTTTCTTTTACAGACACTGAACACAGAATACAGTGATTAAGTCACATTAGAACACAAGCTGATGATCTTTCATTCATATTGCAGGTATATAGGAAGAATCAGAGCGTGTAAACAAGGCTATATGTCTACCTCTCCTGCCTCTAAAGTTCCACAACCCCCCTACCCCCCTCACTTCAACATGCACTGACATCCATCATGTACATACTGTACACATATACACATGTAAGGGCCAAGTTACATGTACATGTGCAGTACACATCCAGGGGGCAGGATAGTCTAGTGGTCTAGGTGTTGGACTCCCAGCCAGTAGGGGGCAGGATAGTCTAGTGGTCTGGGTG
>JAODLI010047819.1:0-16898 GCA_027575585.1 Percopsis omiscomaycus | reverse complement strand
GAATGCTAAGGCCTTCAAGCAGATCGTACAAACACTGCCGGGGAAAGGGGGGGGGGGGTGTCAAGAGAGTGTTCAAATATTGAAGTCGGGGGCAGCCAGAACCCGCGAGACGTCGGGGTTTCACGCTCTGATAAAGAAGACGCTTCCTATTGTATTGAGTGGGGCAGCAGGTTTTCCTTTCGCAGTGACATTCACTACTGACAGCAGTCAGCTCTGTGATGGATTAGGCCCTGGAAATGTCTCACCCTCGCTTTTGGAAACAGGAGGGGATGAAGCGATCTCTGAATAAATGGAGGAGGGGACGGTGTTTTTCAGGAGCTAGGCAGACAGTCCTCTCTAGCAAAACAGAGCCTACCACACTCGGCCTCTGCTCACTGCCGTTTAATCCCATGTAGGAGCAAAGCATGCGCGCGTGTAGACTGATTCCCGGAGGGTGTGTACATTGGAGGGAGGGGTGGCGACCCTGTAAAAGGCCTTATTTAAATGAAAGTGCTACAGTATATAGTGTGAGATTACACCCCTGGCGGTGTGTTGGACACGCTTCGCTCATAGACGGAGACCAGAGCAGAAGATAAAGACGCTGAGAAAACACGGAGGAAAATTACAGCGCTATCACCCCTGTGGCGGGGCTGGAGGTGAGAGATAGAAGTGTAGTAAAAAAAATGCTGGGGAAAGAAGAATGACCTTTCACAATATTACACACCGGGAGCGGGCTGTAGAATTCGTATCTGTCCGGAGCACCGCGCTCCGCTCAAATGGCTGTTTTCCCTCAATGTCAGCCGGTGAGATTTGCAAAGAAGTGACCGTGAAAACGAAATCTGCATCGACGCAGTTGCCTTGAAGAATATAACAGAACGCCATGTGCATTGGCCTTGAGGCCGGCTCAACAACATCATTTGTTTTTGTTTATTTAAAGGTACACTACTCTATTTGAATGACCCCTGATGTTTTGGTTTGGTTTGAGTGCAGCAACCCTCCCAAGTGCTGAGGTGGTCACACTCTCTACTCACTCCCTCTACTCCTCACACCGTTTTCTACTCCTCCCCTTAAAGCCACGTGGACAGCTGAGGGCTACAACACAATCGAGCAGTGTACCTTTAAGTGTACATGAAATCTGCAGTTTGGGGCGTCCGCAACAATTGGTATCTTAGCAATTACTCCGACAGCTTACAAGGCTGTGTGTGCTCACCCGTCTATCATGGAAATTATACAAAGACAACAGTCTCCGCTAATCAGTTACTAAAACAATACTTTGCGGCTATACCTGGATCAGATCACCGTGCCCCAGCTCTGCGGCTTTTGTCACGGCCCCGCCAATTCTGTGATGAATCGGGGCAATTGTATATTTTATGGCCGCAGCAACGAGCACCGTGCTCGGGAAGGACCAGTGCGGGGAACAAACCGCTCGTAAACAAGCCTTCAGTGACAGATCAGCCAATTCGTGGAAATGTAGGAACGCCATTACCTCCGCTTGTAAAACCAGCCGTGACCTTTAAATATATGCCGAGGCGGAGATATGGGCTCTAACTCTGGAAGATTATTACAGATTCCTAAGCTTTTTCTACAAGAGCTGCCTTATCTGCAGTGATGGAAAAGTTTTGTACTTCAGAAGGCATCTTCAACTGTGTGTCATTTATAAGAATGCACCCCCATTTGAAAGAAATAAGAGAATTTTATACATAGCCTCACCATGCAAGACATCTTGAGCACTTTTTAGGGGTATAAAATCTCATAACTGCTAAAAGTGGATACTCGTAATAGGCCCATATTGACTAACTGCTGATAAGGCATTTCATAAGGGGGTTCAAATCGGGCTGAGAGAGATTTACACTTCAAGTCACATTTGTAAATAATAGATCCTAGCTGTAGTAAAGAGCCCACTTTATGCTTTGTAACACAACTCTGCGCAAAGGTGTTGGTAGCTTTAGGGGAAGGGGTAGAGAGTGGTGCGAGCATAGGTGCCCTGTAGGTGGGGGAGTAGAGGGGAGTGCCAGCCACTCAGCAGTCCTCAGGCGCGTAGTTTTACACCAAACCAACTGTGTTTTTACACCCAACCAACTGTGTTTTTACACCAAACCAAATGTGGTTTCACAACTACAATTAGGTCATTTAGCAGACGCTTTTATCCAAAGTGACATACAATTACATGGAGCAATTAGGGGTAAGGCATCTTGCTCAAGGTTGCTTACAGGTAGGCCAACTCTGGGGCTTGAATCCACAACCTTCTGGCTGGGAGTCCAACACCTAGACCACTAGAATATCCTGCCCCCAGGATAGTCTAGTGGTCTAGTCTAGGATAGTCTAGTGTTTTTGTTACTGGTTTTCTCTAGTTTCAACCACTGGTCCAAATCAAGGAGTGTACCTTTAAATAAACACTTGGTACTGTGGTACTGACCAGCCTGCTCCAAATGCCTCATTCAATAATAGCCACTTTACTGAGTTCTCTCTCCGGTCTCATCTTTAAGTACTGTAATTATTCGCCTGCCTGTTAGCGTACTGCGGAGAGGGACAGGTGACAAGGGGAGGGGGTGTAAAACAAGCTATCAGCGACCAATTACCCCCCCAAAGAACCTAATTCATGACAAAGGTATGTCATATTTTTCGCTCCTCTCTCTCACTCTTCCTTCTTTCTCTCTCCCAACCACACATCTGCCCCTGACATTAACTGAACACGCCAAACACTAGCTTCATTGGATTTACACCAAATTTGTTGTCTTGGTTGTGATTTCTTGTTTGTGGTGGTGAAAAGGGCCATAACCCCCCCCCCCCCCACGAGTGTTGAGAGGTTTCGGCCCTACATGGATCACCATCTCAGCAGCCAATCAGAGGGCTTATTTTTTAGAGGTTGCGAACGCAGCTCGGTTTGGGCAGCAGATGGTATTTGGGAGGGAGTGGGGTGCAATTTACAGTAAACAGATTCTTTATCCTTGGCAGGTCATGGAGAGAGCAACAACACCGTGGTGATTTAATAAGCACACTCAAGAAAACGCTGGCAGGATGAGACTTAAGTGAGATAGAGGAACCTCGCCTCTGAAATGCCGACTTTGGCAAAACGAACCCTGGAACTAGCTAACTTTCTTTGGCAAATCGTGTATCTTTGGATGAAATATCAGGACTCATGTATAACCTTGTTTGTGTTGGCACTTACATCTTGGGCAGGCCTTCCAACAAGCAAGGACCACTTTATATCTATTTCTCAATACCAACCTGTCATGAAAATTGAAACTTGTCTTCTAGAGGAAGGTGTTTTGCTATGAGACAGATGGTAGCAAGGCTGTTTTCCATCACTCTTACATCAAAATCAGCACCTTTAGGCGTGTAATTCTAACAGTTAGGTCGAATTATGTCAAAGGCCGGTATTCGGACAGAAACCACTAGAAAGTCCATGGTCAAAACGCTCCAATGGCTCGATGCAGCAGTTTGCTGAGGGACGGCGAAACTCACATTGAGCATAAGAGGACGGGAGGTGACAAAAGTGATACGTCTGTCCTTGGCAGAGAGAGAAAGATGGCATTTTGGGTTGTACCGAGCTCAGCAGTGTCCTCTAAGGTGGTAGTTTATGTGACAGTGGAGAATAGAGTTTCCAGACAACCCAACAGAGAGCCACTACCCTGTTACATACAATGACGGATCACACACCTCACCAAGCATTTATCATCAGTCAGGGATATCAGGGGCATTTCTACGCAACGGACGTGCATGCGCATGGGTTTATTGTTTCGTTTTATTGGTATGCTACACACGGCAAGATCCTGCTTTCCTCCCTGAAACCCAGCACTCCGAAACTCTTCAGCTGAGAATTATGTCTTAACAGGTCTATGAGATAAGACTTTCATTATCATTATTTTTTCACCGGAAAACAATCAAGACCGAAATGCAAAACGTGAAATCTGCAGGAACCAATATCCACAGCTGCATATACTTCTCCATTATCTTAGGCACTTCCATGCAGGCCTCTTTTTACTGGCCAGGGTAGTTTCTAGGTATGGACTTATCATTTTTTAGAGGGAAGACAATCCTGTGTTAAAGCTCCCTGGTGAGAGGTGTCTGTGTGAATTATACCTTCCATAAAGCTGTAATAGGGGGGACAATCAGCGCCTTGTATCTGTGCAGCCTTGCAGGGTATTTACCTTTTTATGTGGGCGTAAATTTGGCGCGTACCAAGGACGAGCCCCTTCCAGACATCTCCCCTCTTCCACTACTCACGAGACACCGAACACGTGAAAAAACATTCAGTACGTACAGTACGTATGTAATTAATCCAATATGCTTCTCTTTTAGCCTGCAGTCTATTACATAATATGAACTACTGTGCGGTGCTTAAACTACAGAGTAAGAACATTAGAATTATACACCTTCCTCCTTAGGAGCTCTGATTGCTCCTTGTTGCAGCTGTCATCACACCGTTGGCTGAAAGGAGCAGGCTGAATTATCGGTTCTTGTTCTGGTAAGGGAGAGTTCATCCACCCGGGCTCCATCTGCAGCACAGAGAGAACAGTCGACCCTCCATTACACCTCCCCCATGGGCCCCGAACGAGTCTAACTGAGTCCTTGTTAATGCGTCTTAGGTTGAGACGGACCAGCCTTCGTGTCAGGAACCCTTCCGGGACCGCTCTCTTTAATGAGCATCTTCAAGGTGTCACGAGGGAGGGACTGTGGACCCACACAACAAACATGGGCATACGCATGTAGGCACACATCCACACACACGCACGCACACAGTGCACATATAGCATTATAGCAGTGACGTAGGCGAAGTGAGCCGGGAAAAGGTCACGCACACACCTCCGCCGCCTCGTAGAGATGTTATCCTAAGAATTATCCTCAGCAATTAAAACCTGGAAAGTGGGGGGATAGACTATTAAAATGATCTGTTAAATGTCGAGTTCAAGCTCACAAGAAAACAGGAAGCAGGGAGGAGAGCCATTAGGGAGTTTGTGTCATAAAAAAAAGAAGATTTGTTTGATAAAGATCTGGCAGGGGTGATAAATCAGAAACCCTATCAAGAAGAGCACTTCCTGCTGGAAAACCTTCAAGGCAGGGCTTGTTGAATTACAACGAAGAACTGCTTGGTAGAGTGCTGGTGTTTTATAAATCCTCTTTTCATACGCCACGCGATGCGCTCCAGTCACAAGAGTCACGTCTGATCATCGATACCATCTCATCTCAGTAGGTTAAAGGCTAGGCCTAACATTAAAAAGCACCATTTCTGGCATTTGCTGAGAGAGCGCGTTTTGACTGCTCTGCTCTCGCGTAACAATCGCGGTCTCCCGGGCGCGACTGCGGCACTATAATCTGGACATGAAGGCACACTATAAAGACACTGGTGTTTTTGTTTTGTTTTGTTTTGTTCTGAAGAGCACCTCTCCATCTTTTGTGCATGGGGGTCATTAGGACCTGTTTAGTATGCTGCGGCTGTAAACGGGAGATTGGCGGGGTACTGGGTGGCAGAGCGGGCTACTCCGTCATTAATGCACCCGTGGCTGTTATCACAGGCCTAATGGCATCCTCTCAGATAGCACGCTGGGAACGGGACTGCAGGGAGCCCGGCTCAAACGTCGGCAGGCGCCGGGGCCCGCCATCAAAGCCCATCCATTCCATGTGTCTCGTTACCAAAAAAGCTGAGCCCTCCACTATAATGTCTTTCACGGTTCAGCGATTTTACAGGGGGATCCCTCCTGCCTGGCCTTGAAATGGGCAAATTAATAGTTGCTTTGAAACAAATTGGAATTACACCCCTCGATGCATTAATGTCAGAAGACTGGCGCATCGACATACACGGTTTGTGAGGTGGGGAAATATAAAGATCTCACAGCCTTGCCGTCGTACCCGTTTTGTGCACGAGAACCACAGAGAGAGAGAGAGAGAGAGAGAGAGAGAGAGAGAGAGAGAGAGTATATTGGCTCTGAGGGGGGTGGTAACGACATGCACGAGCGAGAACGTCAGCCCTCATTGAGCACGAGTCTTGTCCGTGCCCTGTGTGGAGGCTGAATGTCTTTTGTGCTGCTGAATTTAATCAGGAAGGTTGGAGGGCTCTCCCGTGGTCCAGCCACACTTCACAGATGTAGCCTACACAGCGCAACATTATGAAGTAGGCTGCCAAGGCGTGCTAACATACCATTTTCTGTAGAGTGCTATATGCAGAAATACCTCTAATGGGAAGTGTTTTTTTATTTTCAGCTGTAAAAGCTCACCAAGTGCCGTTTCAGTTTGTGTGCTTGTGCTTCTTTGAAGGTGATCTTGGTGCTGTTGTCCTGGCTACAAGTCCTTAAATAAAACAATGACTTTGACCAGGGAAATTACAGAATAATCATCTTGCTTTTACCATATAGGGTACGTCATCACGGTCAGCCAATCACGATTGTTGATAACGGTTTCTACTTTCTACTTTCTACTCAGCCATCTTGGTAATGCCTGCGGCCAGTTATTTTGGGCTAACAAGACCACGTCCCTAATGAATGGGGAGGGAGCCATAACTGCCTTTTTAATGGGATATATAAACTGCATGTATAGAGTCACCAGTTGAATCAGAAAAAAATGCTTTAGTAGTTTGGCGATTGCTCTCAAAATAAAAAGTTAAAAGCTTTTTTTTTTCCACACGATTGGCCTAATAGGTTTCCCGCCGTTATAAGGATAATGTCTCTGGCATAACTCAGTCCACGATCATCTAATCAATCGATAGAATGGAATTAGAAGTGATTTCACCGAATGAACAAAGCCGTCAGACATCATATGATCTCGTATTACTTAAGCTATGCTCGAAGAACGGGGCCAGACCAATCTTGCCTACATTATTTTAAAAAAAGTAATTTAGTAAATAACAATTTGTGCGATCATAAATGTGACTAAATGAGATATGGGTTTTTGGCTCTAACCATTTGTTATAACCATGTATTGGGATATCTGTAATTATTTATGGAATAACACCTTAATAATACAAGCCTAGTAATAACTAGTTTACAGAGACCACATTTTAATGTATCCTGCACATCAACACAGCGAAACACACATTTTTAAATTCAGATTTATTGGCACTTCAAAGGATGATTTAGTCTGTTTAAAGTGAGAGACACAAGTTCTTTGGCCTGGCAGCAGTCTGTGATCCAGGTGAAAAAATAAAATGCCTGTTTAGCTATATCAATAGTCATCCATTAAACAACATAATGTATGTCATTATGAATGATGAATTCAAAACAAAACTAACCATAAACTTCAGTCACTAAAAGTGTACGTCTGTGTGTGTGTGTACGTGCGTGACATAGAACACAGACTATCATCCGGACAAAGACCCATGTGGTAAAAGAAACTCCAAACAGTCAATTCTGTAAACATTTAGGTCTCTGAATACAAATTCTATTCATCTCTCGTTATATTTCCTGACTGCGCAACAGGGAATAACTGAAATGAAATAAAAATGTAATGTACTGGAATATAGAATAAAGTAAATGTTCTGGAAAAATACTGGTAATCAAGCACTTAACAATAAAAAAGAAACATATAGCTTATTAAAAAAAAGAATATCCAAATGATTATACAATAATAAAGATGTATTTGTGCCAATTATAGTATATATTCCTAGTAGGAAAATGTAAAATATTTTTGGCATTGAGGACAGGTTACAAAAATGTCACAGACAGTAGACTAAAGTAGTAGGCTAAAATATAAAATTAAAACATAAAAGAGTAAAGAGGGGTGGAGATCAGAGAGGTTAATTAAAGAGACCGTCAAGACTGCGCTCGCCCCCTGGTGGCCTTGAGAGGAACACCATCTGATCGCTTCATCCCGTAAACACGGCACTGAGGACTACCATGTGTGCTCACTCTACATTTGATCATTAGTGTATGAAAATAGAATTAATGAAAAACGTCTGGTTGGACTCATAAATACATCAAGTGGTTGGCATTTAACAGTCACTTTCCCTGTGTTTATCTCTGCTGCAAAACCACACAGTGGTGTGTGTGCACGCCCCTGACAACGTAAACCTATCAGAGGAGCCCTCAGGATGCAGGGTGTGATGTGCTGCTCCGTTAAAATGGCGCACGTAAAACAAGAGGTCAACTCGCTCCTCTCCGCCCACTGTCCAGCCTAAAGCGTAAACTCTTTCTGATGAAAAATACATAACTCTTACTCTTTAAACAACATACCGCCATTTAAATACATTCTCCTTCCAAAATATACAGCTCCTCGGGTCGCTAAGCTATAGTGAGTAGAAGATAACTTTGCTGGTTGTCTAAGAACATCAAAACTGTGGAACGCTAGTAGAAAGTTATGTGTGCTGTCTGGCTGAACAGAGCTCCTGGGAATACAGGACGACACCACAGAACACCTCAGTTTGTTTGTTTTTCAAGATGGCCGTAAGCTCCCGTTCCTTCAGTTGGGAATCTCCTGCTCTGCCATCTCCTCTTTCACAGAGTCATCTTCCTCACAATGTTGCTCCTCCTCTTCCTCCTGGAAAATACAGTCAGGAATCATCATCACCACATATGAAACATTTTATAGTTTTATATGTTTTACCAGGACGATGTCGATTAGCCTGGTATAACCAGACTCAAATTCACTTTGTGAATAGGGTCTGGCCACGCTCAATTGGGGATTGCTTGCAGTCGTTGCATTGTAATGGCCGTAGGCTTGGGCCTAATTTTAAAACCATTGGAGCAGCATTTAACCAATCTTCATTGACAGCGATATGACATATGTTGTATGTCTGTCGTATGCCCTCAATGAATAGTTTTAGACATTGTTCTTGGGCTTGGGCTTCAATTCTTCAATATTCCTTAGCGTTTTAACAACTGCTCGTATCGCTTCATCTAACTCTCCCACCGCCGCCATTGTTAAAACTACATTTGGAAAGGAACTTTGACTTTAACGTTATCGCGCCTAACCTAACAAATCGCTGATTGGCCCGCCCTTAAAAGTGGCGGTGCAATCGTTAATACATTGCTCGTTTCCAGACTGTATCTCAGCCAGGCTAGATGTCGATGGGTTAATCACACCGATGCTGTGATGTCCAATAATCACTGGTGGACAACCCAAATGCAGACAAACCTTGCTTTGCTTGGCTTGCAAAACTCCTCAAACCCATACTCAAAAGAAGGTAAATTGTGGCTCTATGTGAGGTCTCCATAGACTACAGTTGGTCAGCATGGGTGTTGAACGGAGCTGATTTAGTGAGACAGAGTGAAAGTGACAGCAGTCGAGGCTGTGGCAGCGATTAAACGACTCTGACAGATACAATTATCCCCCCCCCCTGCGGAGGTTAATAAACACATTTACACACTATAATGGGTGATCGCCCAGCTAGGACCGCCAGCAAACAAACCACCTCTGGAGGCCTTGTTCCTCCAGCCGTCCCTGTCACGAGGGGGATTTGAAAGATTGTGTGGATTCTTGTGTGAGCATACGGGACATCCAGGGAGATCTTTGAGAGAATATTGGTTCATATGAAAGGTATATGTCTTTTATAGTCCCATATTTCTTTTTGAAACTGTTCAACACTCAGGCGTGGGGGGTGTGCTCTCTGAGTTTCAAACCAAAGCAACATTTTTGTAACCCCGATTTCACCCACGAGGGCATTTCCAGACACAAAACGGAGCAGTGACCCTTTAACAACCTGTCTGCCCTTGCCTAGAAGAACTGTGAGGAAATCTATTTTTAATAGAAGAAATTACAAGCTCTTGGACCTGCGGACGTACTGTATCTCATTTACACCATCTTAGTTTAGTTTAGGCTATTATTGCTGTAAATGATCACAGCTTCACAGGGCTGTTTGCAGACTAATTAGAAAATATGCATACTGAGTTTCTGTTGCACAGCTATTATTGGACAAAGAAAAAAACATGCACACCAAAAACTAACACTTGTCAAAATACTTCGTGAGAAAACGTTAAAGCCCAAACTAATTTACTTGAGTGCCTATCAATATTTTGCAACTCGAATGGATCATAACTTTTTTAATTCTTTTAGTACAAGTGTTTACAAAATAATGTAAACAACCCTATTAGCATTGTTTCACCCAGCAAAACTACCCTAACCCTTGACACGGGAGTGTTGCGGTTAGCAGAGCAACAAATAGTTAGCTGACCACATCCAGCTACAGTCCCATTTACCTTATTGTGTTCTTCATAAAAATAATCTGACAGTGCCTATAATAACTACAACAAGTTTCCTTTCAGATAATTATATATTATTATTAATGAAAAGTTATTGTGCAATAAACTCTGCAGGCAAATGAAGATTGACGTGGATGCAGGCAGAATAGGATCTTCTAGTGGTGAATCTACCAGATGTTAGCCTAGAAGGGTCCATACGTAATCTTTTTCCTAAGAGGAACCTTGCCGTTGTCTAAGACCACTCTTGATATGTGGTCTCCCACGGAGAAAAATGGCATACTTTTTTCCCCCTGAACACTGGCTACTTTTCCCCCGGCCCGCCCCGTGGTCCAATATAAATCTAGGTCTGGGTCGACACCTCACAAACTCTGCCGGCGTATACACTCGTGCCATCAACCAAATCTCCCTGACAAGCCTGCCAATTTTCCAATTACCTATGGCGCCATCCATTATCACAGCACCAGTCAGCTCTCAAATGGGAAACAAGAGGGGAGGAGGGGCCAGCGCATGCTAACTAGCTCATAAAGCTCCCCGCCACCCCTCCCCTGATTTAGGGACCGTCCCTGGGGGAAAAGGGTGACAAGACCCTGCTGGCTCTTCCGACAGCCTCCGGGACTACTCCTAATCTTGTTCCTATCCCCTACTGGAGGGAGGGGGAAGTGCGGGTGCTACCTGGTCGGTTTAGCAGGCGGTTGATAGAAATGACTCATTTTTATCTGTCTCCTTTGAATTATTGGTGTGTTGGGGTGAGGGGGGTCTTAGAGCCCATCCTCCAGGTGAAGATTGCCTTTCTGGCAAGACCCCTCATTCAACCCCCTCACAGTCTGGGATGGCTGGAGTGACTCAGCAGGAAATTGCCCCTGCGGTGTGCAATTTAAAAATGCCAGAGCGACGGAGAAAAGCGGTTGTTAATCATATCTGAAATACACACATCACCTGGGGAGTATCTGGCAGGTAAGCGTGTCTGTTTGTATGGACTGGGAGCACGGGGAGCATTGTGGGCGCGTATCAGCCATGTGGAACAGCGCAACAGAAACCTGGTCTGTGGTCAAGCCAAGCCCCTCAATGTGCCTCAATGCGCCGTTATCGCCCCTCCGTGTCGGCGCGCCAGTAAATCTACCGCCGCACCTGGGAGACACCGGTGACTACCAGACGGCCAGACAAAAGCCTGTGCGCGCGTGAGGTGTCTGGCTATAAGACAATGTCTTTACTACCTGCGGACCGGACCAGGTAGTGTGTGGGGTGTTACGTGGGCCCTGGCAGAGACTGTGCTGAACGGGTGGGGAGGGAGGGAGGGAGAGAGAGAGAGGCAGGTTTTTTTTCCTCCCCTCTGCGGGGCTCCCAGGTCCGCTGGCAGTATAACACATAAATGTATGATAATGAAATGCCACGTTTGTCATTCTAATTGTGTTGGGGTGTTTTTAAAGGGCACGCAGGCGGCTTGTCTCCAGGAAGAGGGACGGGAGAGCGCCGACCGAGCCCTATAGGTGGCAACAGAGACCACTCCAGCATGCCGCCCACGTCACGCAGCCCACCTCGTAAAGTGGGATTAAAATAACGCTGTTATAAAGAGTTTAAATTTCCATTGCTGTGTGTACTTTTAATAAGCTCTGGATTCCTTTATCAAGCCGACGCAGTCCTCAAAAGAATTAGTCGCTAATTAGTAAGACTTATTTCCTTATCGCGGTTTTTTTACTCTTATATTTACTTGGCGCGTGTCGCAGGGACAACACTGTTATTGTTTGCTTCACCTCTGACAGCGGCGGTGATGCAGGCTTATTGTCCCCAAAGCATATATAAACACAGCTATGCACGTCCAAGGGTAACACTACAGGACACTAAACCTCACAAAATAGCATTTCTGTTCAATTCTTTAGGCAGGGCCTATGACGACCTAGTATCTGCACAGGGGCTATGCGCTGGTAAATACATTTTTCAGTTTGGGTGATTACCTGCCTTTTTTTTTGAGTAGTTATATGGCCCCGCCTACCTGTAAGCATCCGTAAGCAAGATAATGTACTCAATATTATATCTCAAAGCAAGATATAATATGTATATATATATATATAATATAATAATCAATACGTATTTTCACTAGTTGCTTTGGATAAAAGCTTCTGCTAAATGACCAAATTGTAATTGTAACAGCATGAATAATAAAACTTACTTTTTTGCACTTTTACTTCAACTCTTCTTTTATCTAGAAAAAGCTTCAGTAGCGAAGATACATTTGAGGCTGAATGACGCATATTTGCTTTATTATATGTTGACTAGTAAATGTTTATTTACTAGTCGTTTTGTTTTTTATGAGTTGAAGAGATCAATCAATAAATAAATTACATTACTGACCCTTAATTTTGTTGTCTCCAATTTGCAACTTTTTTGGAGCTTATGGAAGTACATGACGTTTTAAGCCCATAATACACTAAGCTGACAGCAACAATAACAGTAAAGCTTTCCCTGTCTGCTTGGTGGATTGTACCCGCACTGCTGTGTGGTAATGAACAGAGAGGGTTGGCAGCTTTCTTCTGTGGGCACGCTCCCGATTCAACATGCAATTCCCACAGAAACACATGCAATCATTTTTGAAAATACGACAGCTAAAACGATGAGGTAAAACAGGTAGAAATACATAATGCCTGTCTCTGGACACATACATAGGCATGTTTCAGTCATTGTTTCACTGTTGTGTTCGAGAGCTCTTGGCACAGACAGCAGAGCAGTGTTATGATGCAAACACATTACAGTGAATGCTATTGTTGCCTCACAATGACAACACAATAGCCAAGCCAATGACATCCGCTATTTGGTTCCCGCTACTCCGAGCCGATGATCAATAGTGAATCCAGCAGTTGGCTTGGTGGATTATGGAACCAAGGAATGCCTCCTAAAAAAAAATAGCATCAAATATTAATAATAATAAAAACTGCAGGAACATCCTGTAGTTTACAGTGTGTTTTTACTTTACTGGTGTGATTGTGTGGCTGCGTGTTCAGCGGAGTGATCTGAAGTGTCTGTCGCGTCGCGAGCGATCGCACAAACCACGGTCATAAACAGTGGGTTCATCAGCCTGTTTCCACCGTGTATTACTCGCTACATTTAACCACCTCTGCCCCCTGCCTCCGCTACCCTCCCACACGCCGGCGCCCACAAACCAGTCACCAGAAAACACAATTAAATTTCATGACTGGGCATATTTGCGATTCCCATTTCGTTTATTACAAAAGGGCATTCATTAATCTGTCTTCTTTTTTTTTTTTTTCTCCCCTCCGAGAAACGGATTTCCATTTTAGTGAGGCGTGACAGATACCAATGTGAACTTACCAGTCGCTGGCTAATTTAATCAGAGGTAAAATGCACAAGCATCTTCCTCCCCCTCCATCGTCTGTTCTGATAAGGGATGCCTCCGAGACGGGGGGAAAGGACAGGTATGTTCTCTCCGTTTATTAAAGTATTTGAATAAGACTGTGTGAAAACTGGGCATCGCTGGGCAACGATGAGAGACCGAGAAACTCAAAATGTAAATGTAAAGAAAATGTCTCCCAGTGGTGGGAGACAGTGGTGGGAGACAAAGACGTGATGTTTTAGTTTCATGAGGAACACAGTGCTGAGTAGCATTAGCTACCCCAGTGTCGGCACCAGTATAATCAGGCCCTACAGGAGAACAGAGGCGTATTTCGCCAGGCGGGGGCCCCACTTATACAGTACATCCCTGAATGTTGCTAATAAATGGTCTCCCAGCCGGAGGGGAAGCCAGGCAGGGATGAAGACTTCAGGAGGCTGCAGTCTATGAAGCCTTTCTGCAACGAACGAGGAGACTTCCCTCGATTCCCCATTAGTGTGATTTATGACATCGATGAAACACGCTCCTCCGCAACAGTATTCGGTTAAACGGTATGGGTCCCTACGTTTGTGTGGGCCGAGCAGAGCATGCTCAGCAGGCTCCGGTCTGCCGCCTTACGAAAGTGTCCGATACCCTGTATGACGAGGACACTTTAAATGTATCTTTAATTGCGGTGAATGTAACAATATAATCACGCAGAGCTAATTAGACTCAGCGCTTGCACAAACCGGTGTATTATATAGCGCTTTAAAATTTTGTGCTGCATATTAGCAGTTTAACTTTAGCAATGTCACATCATAAATATTTTCAAAAATATATATTTGTAAATAGATATATATTTCTATATCACTACACAACAACAAAATATAAGGTACATACACATACACTATAATGATCCAAATATCAGTGCAAAATAATTTATTCTACGGTGATTATTCTTTTAAATAAAAGTATATACATTACATTATTGGACCCATAAAAGTCCATAAGTGAAGATTTATGTGCTTTCAATGAAATAAAACTAGTGAGCAAGTTATAGCAAGGAATTATGACGTAAAAACTATGAGCCGCAACTGGCCATTCTAAAGCTAAACTGTATTAATCAACAGACTACACTGGTATTGGCAATGTGAATTTTGTATTGATCAGAATAGTTGTAGAACTGAGGGGGGGCCACTTGCCTACAGCAGCAGTTTGTGCCACCTCAGCAGGAGCAGGGGCTTCTGGGAGCGTTATCTTGATGAAGGGCCTATGGCCGAGTAGTCTGCTTTGGTCTTTAAGGCCATAAAGAAGGCAGGGGGTCCTGAAAGTGGCCTCATGTACAGGCCCCGTTAAGAGGGTTATTAGAATGGAGCAGAGTATGAAGTAATGGACCGCCGGGGTCGCTGGGGACCCTCGCAGCAATCACACACTACTGTTTACTCCACAAATTGGCCCCTGAGAGGGCCACGGTCGTCTGTTGCGGCTAGTTAAAGTGATGGAGGTGACTCCCAGGCATTGATTTTCCCTCCGTCTTCAGCCTTCCCCCGTGGGCCGTGCTTGTTTCGCATCCCGGATCCCCACAGACTAGTTTAGCTGCCACCACTCCACTTTAAATCACCTTAAACGGTGGTTAAACCGCGTTCGCAATCTGAAATACGACCGCCGGCGATGAGTTTATCCTGCTTTTAATAATGCCACGTGTGCCAGAGCAACGCTCACCATCATAATGACACTGAAACTGAACTCGACGGGTAAGCGCAGAGTAAGAAGCACAACAAAGCGTAACCTCATAAATGAGCCCAAAACATCTATGAACTCACTTAAGAGTCTCCCATAAACCAAAAAGCCCAACAGTGAATACACCCAAAGGACGACGTGTCTGTGATAAACCCTTCTGTCTCATCTCCGCCTCACTGTTAACAGTGGAACATCTGATGAGTAATGATGCCTATTTTTCTTCCAATTTACTCTATAAAGTAGCGCGGCGAAGTGTGACACTTCATTAAGTTAATTAGGCTAACTAAATTATACCGTTTCATGGGTCACTCTTTGATGTTTGTGATTGATGGGTCTGGTCTGCGTGGAAAACAGAAACAACATCGGGAACATACAATATCTGCTCCCACTATAAAAATGACATTTCTTTTTTTTAACAAAACCCCATATAGACAAAAACTAAATCTGCAAAAGAACTTGCAAAGAACGCCAGAACGGCTTGCATCTCCTGCGTAGGAGAAAAAGTAGGAGAAGGAGTAGGCGTAGGCCTACGGCTTGAAAGGACCCGTGGGAGGCTCGGGCCAACAACTCCACGACAGCCGCAACCGCCTTTTGATACCACAAAGTCCGGAGTGCACTGTAGCTAAAGAAGAGCATCCCACATAACTCCAGGGACGAGGACTTTAAACACGGTTGGAACAACTCGAATGCTGCAGGCATTTCACACCTTTTACCCACATCTTTGGCTCCGATTACCACGGAAGCCAACAGGCCACGCAGTGCCACTAGGGTGTAAATAAAGCCTTAAACAAGCGTCCCTCGGCCCGGCGGCCGCTTCCAATGAAAGGCCATCCGTATATTACAGCTCCACTGTCACTTTATTACTGGAATCAATTGGGTGAGGGCCTGGAGTGACAGCGGGAAAGGATGTGGCCTTGGTCGACGAGGTTTATCTAAGCCAGGCAGGCTGACAGAAACACAGCCTCCGTAATGAACTCAAGCCTTGTCTAATAAAGGCTTTATTGCCTCAGCAGCACGACGGAACACGCATGCAGAAAATGCCTGCGTTCCTGCTCCCGCATGTTCCTGCGCGTGTGAGCCAGAAGAAGCAGAAATATAGTGACAATTATTTCATATTCTGCAAACAACTTAATGACACAAACAAATCACCGGGACGCCCCGTCTTCTAAAAGACATTTTGACGTAAATCAAGACTACGGCGGCAGAATCCCATTTACGGTGACCTTTAGCACGAACAGCAACACATCGTTGGCCTTCACCGACGCCCAGGAGGATACAAGGGGGACCATCAAATGACATTATTATAATCGTGTCAGAATAGTTGCTCTGTCTCTCTTTGTGAAGGACCCAGTGACAATAAGGAAATCTATCATCTAGTACACTAGGGGCTGATGGTGATTTACAATCATTTATCAACTTCTGATAAAAAAAAAAAAAAAAAAAGGTAGGTAAGAGGACTTGAGTATTTCAGAGGATGAAATAAACTGCTAGATTGATGCAGTGTTGTTCTGAATGCCAGTGCTATTGTGATGTATGACATGTTATACACAGTATATATAAAGGACGTTGTATTTTATTAAGGAAATTAATGACAATAGTAAAAACTAAAAAACCTTTTAAGGAACAATTTTGTAATAATAAGTAGGGCTTGGTATTGGCAAGGACCTCACGATACGATACGTATCACGATACAAGGGTCACGATACGATTATATCACGATACATTGC
>JAODLI010047789.1:0-16899 GCA_027575585.1 Percopsis omiscomaycus | reverse complement strand
TGAAAACATAGTTATGGATCTTATATTGCATTTCTGTAACTAGATCCTCAGAAATATTACACACTGGACCTTTAACATCAGATAATATTGATATGAGGACATGATAACAACATGATATTCTGGTCCATAAAGTGAACCTGACTGTCAGAATCACTTTACTTTGTGTTTTCATTGTCTGTGTCTGTCGGTAGCTTGACATAGTGTTTAATTCTTTATTTAAGTGTTTGTGGCAAAGTGAGAGAAGCCTATCTTTGCAGCAAGCAAGGCTTGCAAGTTGTGTTTGGGTCCCTGAGAATGTTGTTCTGCAACAGAACAGCACCTTGGCAGTATGTAGGAATGCTAGCAAGTCGTGCCCAGGGGCACTTCAGTATTGTGGATGCATCCAAAAGCAATACAGCAATTTGATTAGGATAATTCATCGCATTCTCCTCTTGCTGGTTTTCTAGCATTGTTTAACAACCAGGACACCTTGTATAAGCACTGTAGACGTAACCCTAAACATAAGCTTACTGCAGAGCCTGTAGCCAGGCATGTGGCAGCATCGTGGACCAAGACAGAAGTGGGAGAGAGACACAGATGCTGGAGAACCAGCCCGTAAATACTGCTGGCCAGCTCAGGTGTTCTCACTTGATGTCACAACCCCAGTCCAGCCCAATTAACCACACATTTCCTCAAACCAAGAAAAACAATGGTATTGGAGGAGAGGAGAAGTATGTATCTTACTGCTTGATGTGATGCATTTGGTTGAGACACACCTTTTTAAGATTATCAAGCGCTCCGAATTTTGACTTTTATTTTGTCTCTCTACCTCCCTCTAGTGGACATTAACTCAGCATTGCCGCTGCGTCTCCCACCGGCTGCCATTCCTATGGACTTGCGCGTGGACCACCAACACCAGCAGCAGCCCACACTGTCGCCACCCGGCCAACAGACAGCTGGGGCCGGGGGGGCCCCGGGCCAGGCATCGGCCCGCGAGCAGCAGCTCCAGCAGGAACTCCTGGCTCTGAAGCAGAAGCAGCAGATTCAGAGGCAGATCCTCATTGCCGAGTTTCAACGACAACACGAGCAGCTCTCTCGCCAGCATGAGGCCCAGCTCCAGGAGCACATCAAGGTATTTTTCTTTACATATTGTAAGGTCTGGTATCATTGTGCGATTAATTTTGTCAAGTCATGTGAGAATGGAATAGAGTGTGAAAAGGCACTCGTTTAAGAACAAACATGCAACAAGCACACGTGTTGTCTGACCGCTAACACACCAAGTCTGTAATTATTATTATTGATTTTTGCAAATGGGTCAAGTTTGAATGGGTTTAATACTAGAAAATAATAATAATAAAAAAATACTTTTGGATACAATTGGATGCCAATAGGCTTATCAGTAGAATAGTATTAATGTGTCAGTCCAGGGACCTGCCTTGACAATAAATACTCACCCGTGATGTTGTCGAATGGTAAATATAATTGTTCTAATATTCATTCTTTACTGGATATGCTGTAGCAATCAAAGCGCACCCCAATAACATCTATTCTCAGCTCTGCTCCCTTTTATTTTTAATTTAGATGTTAGTTACCGTCCTTCCTTCCTTCCTTCCTTCCTTCCTTGCTCCCTTGCTGACTGTTATGTTCCTGGCTGTCTCTTGCTGTCCTGTGGTGGGTTGAAGGACCACTCAGGTGGAGAGTAGTGACGCACAGCCCAGGCAGGGAGGCCCAGCCTCAATCAGACCCATTCACAGCCAGTGTGTACACACACACACACACACGTACTTAAACACGTGCAAATGTCAAGTATTCATATACTGGCACACAAATGTGCACACATCTTACATAGGCATGCACGCACACTCGCACACTCCAATTTGCTGTACTCGCACACACACACAGTAAAAGCTCTACTATTTGGGCAGCAGGTAGTGTGAAATAATTCCAAAGCCGTACGAAGTCCCCTCACCTTGACTGAAAGACAAAAGGGAACAAGACTTTGAGCTGGAAGGGAGCCAATGTGTGGATGCGTACGCCGGCCCCTGTTTATCTCACTCACCCACTCACCATTCTGCTTTCAGTTACAAATGTATTCACTGACTGAAGCATTCGGTTTCCCATTACAGTTAACACAAGTGCGAGTTTTTAATAAATAAAAAAGAAATTGTACAAAACCCTCAAAGGTTGGAACACGGGGGGAGACATTACATCCAGTAATTGGTAAAATATTGCCATTGGGTCGCTAGATGCATACAATGAATGTAGACTATCAGGTTATTGGCAAGCCAAAAATAGTGGTATTAAAAACCTTATTTTATGCACAAATAAAATAATCACCCAATAATTACCCATTGAGAAGCATCGGAAAAGGGAAGTTTCTCAATGCTAAAGCTATTGTTCTCAATTGGTGCTCAACACCATTATAAGTAATGGGAATTAACCTTATAATATGTTCATGGTTGGTGAGGAGGGAAAGTTAACTTTTTCTTCCATGCAGCAGCAACAGGAGCTCCTTGCCCTGAAACACCAGCAGGAGCTGCTGGAGCACCAGAGGAAGATGGAGAACCACCGGCTGGAGCAGGAGTTGGAGAAACAACAGAGGGAGCAGAAACTACATCTGCTCAAGAACAAGGAGAGGGGACAAGAGAGTAAGTTGCTTTCAGACCCTGGATGGAAAATTACCATTTTCCCGCCAAGACAAATCTCTGCTGGCAGATGTTATCTTATTCACATGGTTAAGTTTTGCATTGTATTAGTGTGCCAAATATCCGTGCATAGGCCTACACTTAAAGTGGAAGTTAGGCATTCATGGAAGTTAACTTCTGGATTTGCTATCTATTGTTGTATAACAAAAGTTAAGAGAAATGTATAAAATGTTTGTTCTTGTAGGACAAGTGAGCTACCATCATGCTTAAACCTGAGCTGTGACATCACAGGGTTGGTTGGCATGTTGAGTTCTGATGTTACACTACTGTCAGGCTGTGAGAGCAAAAAAAAAAAAAAAAAAAAAAGTCAGTGAAAGCCACGGGACAAAAGCCTGAAGCAGCCCCATCTGTCTTTAACTTTATCAGCTGCAGTTTTAATCTAGCAATAGCATTACCTCTATGCATCATTATGCGCTGTAGGGAGAGTGCACACTAAAGTGTTTAGCTGGTGCCCTAGAGAAGTTTCTTGAAATCTACAAACAGCTACCCACATACATTTCACACCATTAAGCAGGACTCATGTACAGCTTTAATATGAAAACCAGTCTTTCTACAATTGCCTCTGCCAAAGACAGACCCGTCTCTCCTGACCATGTGTTGTGGTGACTGGTGGTACTGCACCAGCAGAACCACTCTTAATTCACCTATTAAAAAAGATTTAATCGGTTTTACTGCTACACTATACACAGAACCAACTTCCAAGATGGCCCAGCCTATAACCGTTGGTTTTCATGTATCATTGTGCCACTAAGCAAACCCATTGACAAGTAGAGGCCACCATCTTTTTCTATGTGCCAATGTCTATGGTCTCGCCAAATTTGAATATACAAAAATAAGGGTTTCATATTTCTAGATTGTTCTACCCTTTTGGTTTGATTACTGTAAAAGATCACTGTAAAAAATGGACAAGTGACAAAGTGGACATTATATATGTCAAAATGTGCCAGTTTCACATCCTCTTTAAGTTCTGTATAAAGCTGAATTTCCTTTCCACAGCATATGTTAGCTATTCATTATATGGTTCTATGCCTATTATATCAGACAGCATTTATTTGATTATTTTTAACAACTCAGTCATTAGCATAAACTATAAAATAAAGCGAATCCTTTTTAGCAGCATCTAAACAGGTTAGCAAAATGCTCGTGCACTAAATAGACCATTGAGACATGCATTCATAGCAAGCTTGTGCATGTCTTGGAGAACTTGTGTGTTTACTATGTTAAATAGGAGCCGTATTACATGGTGGCCTTGGCTTTGGCTAGGTCGGGTTGTTGCTGCTTTCCTGCTGGATGTCTCTCAACAGTTTATTGAGAGCCAATGGACAGGAGTCCTTGAGAGAGTTTATTCACTGTATGGAAAGGCTGTGTGTGCATACGCGTTCGTGATTGCATAGTGTGGTGTGGGCTGTGCATTTGTGTATGTGTGCCATTTAAAATTTAAACTCTAACAAATAACCTTGCGATGGATAGGGTTTACAGGACAGAACATTTATTTCTTACAGTTAATTATGTCCATTCAGGGAAACACAATAAGTGAATAAATGTTGTTGATCGAATGGCTCTTATGTACTGAATATTAGAAATGCTGTTATTTAATGTCAGGTGCAGTTGCCAGTACTGAGGTGAAGATGCGTCTTCAGGAGTTTGTCCTGAACAAGAAGAAAGCCCTGGCCCAGCGGAGCCTCAACCAAGGGGGCCTTCCAAACGATGCACCCTACTGGTACCGGTAGGAAGCCATTTTTATTTCAGGAAAATTAAGAAATGAATTTAGTTTTTAGCACCCACTTTTATCCAAATCAACAGTAAACACATTTCACAAATATTAAGGAGCAAGTAGGCTTTAGGATCATACCTAGGACCTTTTGGCTGGAACCACTAGATTCTTACACTAGTTAGTTACTTTGGAGTTAGCCTAGAAACAAAGTTAAGCATAAACCTGGAGTTAATTTGGTGTTTGTTCTGTCGCAATCCAAAAATAAGCTTTATTCACAAAGAGAGATAGTTGACCAATAGAAATCCTTTTCTGGGACCTTTTCCTTTTCTTTTTTTTTTTCCAACCACATGCCTAACGGGTGTATAAAATAATGTGCATGCAATCTCTTTAGACAAATATTTGGAGTACAATGGGTCGTAATAAAGAGCTCAGTGACTGTCATAGGACACCACCTATCCAAAAAAATCTGCCTACTAGACCTGCCCCGCTCAACCTTAAATTATGTTATTGTGACCTGCAAACTTAAGGCAACAGCATACATTGTCAATAGAGAATTGTGTTATTCCAACTCTGTGGCAACAGTTTGGGGAGGGTCCTTTTCTGTTTCAGCTGTTTCAATGCCCCAGTGCACAAAACTCAAGAGGGGAATGGCTCCTTTTGACGATACAGCTGAGCCAGCGCTTTGTTGCTTTAAACTTAATAAACTCGAGAGTACTAGGTATCTTGGTTGGATGTACGTGACCTTTCACACCAGCCGTGCTGTTTGAGCACAAATGATAGAGGGATGGTTACGGGGCTTGACAATATGCAGATGCACACACATGCATCAAAACAGGATACTGAGACCTTAGGAGAGGGGCACTTAACCAGAGGCCCCTAGGCCTCTAGAGGCCCCCCCTCAAGTGTATTTACGGGCCTGTGTTCATGTCTGTGTGACTGCAGTTCTCTCTCCTCTCTCCTCCCCCCACCCCCACACGGTTCCATCTGCCTTATTCCCCGCAGCAGGTAGCTTACAACCTAGCGCATGGATTAGCCTAATGTTTTCAAACATTAGGCTAACAATAGTTAGTTTGACTAATTTTGAGGGGAAGTGCTCGATCACTGTGTGTACTGGCATAAAATATGATGTCTTAGCTTTTATGCAGTTAGCATTTATGCGATATTTAACAACGCCCAAGTGTGTATGTGTTTGTGAATGTACATTTGTCCTCTAATAGGAAAACACAGCACAGTTCTCTGGACCAGAGTTCCCCACCGCAGACCGGCGTGTCCACATACAACCACCCTGTGCTGGGCATGTACAACCCCAGGGATGACTTCCCCCTACGAAAGACTGGTATGATTTGCGTGCGCGCGCCCACACAGACACACACAGACACAGACATAGACACAGACAGACAGACAAATGCCTACACAGTTACTTTTGGCTTTCTGCGGTCATGTTAAGAGGATTTTACACACACACACACACACACACTTGACCACTACACAGTTCAGTAGCTCCTATGCAGGCTCACGTCTAACTTAATTTAGGGGTACCCCATTAATCACAGCTAAATTAGGCTGTCACGGCATCCCAGCAGCCCCTACACGGGAGTGTTGGTAAAAGTGTAAGCTTCGGAGGTATAAGGGTTTCTCTACCTACATTTAGAGCTGAATCATCCTGCTGTAGTTAAAAAATAGAGTGGTTTTGTTTAACAATCCAGAGATACTTTGATGACTAAAAAGGAAATGGTTCATAGATGTGTGTATTGGGGGGGGGGGGTCCAGAGCTGAACCACGTGTTTTAACAGCTTAGCACCTTTTATCAGACAATAAAACTCCTGTACAAAATAAATGTATTGCAATATATAATCTCTTGGCCCCCCAGAAAGCATCCTGTGGCCTGACCCCCATGTTGAGAACCACTACATTAATGCAACTATTTCTAACCTTCAGCATCTTCTAAAATGTAGGCATGTGTGCTGTAGCGTAGTCATGGAGTTCCTGTTGTCTTACAGTGCAATTATTCACTTAGCAGCGGCCACGGCCAGAGCTCTGGACCCTGTTGACTGGGCTGTAACACAGGAGCAGCCAAACCACAGTTGACACTGGCTCACACGACCACATTCCACCACAGCCAGAAAGAGGGAGGGAGAGAACGAGGCGGAGAGAGAGTGAATGATGTGAATGATGGGGGGCGGGGGCGGGGGGGTGTCTCCCTTGGGTGTCTCCCTTGGGTGTCTCCCTTGGGTGTCTCCCCATCCCGTCCAGGTATTTACCCTTACAGCGTGTGACGTGTTTTGTGGTGTTTACTTATGCTAATGAAAATCCCAGAGAGGTTAGAGGCTCTTTCATATCATGGGCTGGCCATAAAGTAGAGGATTGGCACCCGCTGGTCCCAACAACACTCAGGGAAAGCGCTGAGCACTGTCTTATGCAAACTGCTCTCTCTCTGTTTCTTTCATGCTCTGTTCATTTACATTTTAGACATTTATCTGCTGCTCTCAGTCAAATGCTTCTATTAAATGGAAGAAAGACGTTTTAGTTTGAACCATTTGCTCTTGAATGACTTTAAAATGTATATGTGCTGTAAGTTTGCATAGCAGGGGACACGTACACATGAGTGCTAAAGATGGAAACAAAACGTAGGTTTGTGGGAGAGGTTAAGACCTTGGGTTGGCTTTGCATCTTTTTTTGGTTAAGAGCCAAGCTAGAACGGAGTGGGCTCACAGCTCCATTGCAGCAGATTCACTTCAGTGTATGTAAGTGGTCATTAATGAGCCTGCACATTCTTTTTGTGGCTTAACTAGGGCACTCAGTCATTCACATGAATACAATAGCATACAGGCACATGGTTTTTAAACGTGGCTTGGCATGTTCAGGCTACTAGACTGAGCAGGTAGCTCATGAATGTGCAGTGACATGCCATCACTTCTCAATACAATAGTGCAGGAGATCCTTCCTTCAATGTGTGACCTTTCTATGTCAACAGCAGGGCCCTTTTTAATTAGGTAGACAATGTGGAATGGGTGCATCAGTGTCATGGGACGTAATCCTTCTTAAAGCTTCAGTTAAAAAATTATTTTCATTTCACATAATCAAAGATCAGGAGCCTATGCTCGTTGATGCTTAATAGAGTTTGTCTGTTAGTGCCATTTTATAAATCTAAACTTATCTGGCTTGCAAAAAATCTACTGAGACTTCTACTTCGTTTCACCCTCTGTCACTTTTGCTCATATCAACTTTTATTTTTCCAATTTTTGTTGACCGCACCAATGCTTGTGATTATCAGGCTATACAATTACATAATTTAGCAGACGCTTTTATCAAAAGCGACTTACAATTGCATGGTGCTATTACATGGAGCAGGTAGGGTTAAGGCATCTTGCTCAAGGATGCTTACAGGTAGGCCAACTCTGGGAATTGAACCCACGACCTTGCGGCTGGAAGTCCAACATCTAGACCACTGGACTATCCTGCCCCCTACTATACTACTGATATTGCTACTTCTATACAAACATTTGTTTGTAAATTCATGACTGTAATTACAATAGGATAATTTTTCTGATGCTTTTATCCAAAAGCATCAGCAATCATTTGCCGGACTAGCACATACTGCAAACCAGGGAGTGGATTTATGGTGAATGTTAGCGGTAGGAGTCAAGGGTTATGCCACACAAAATTGAATGAAATAACTATTTCAATAAAAT
This sequence comes from Percopsis omiscomaycus, assembly GCA_027575585.1. NCBI lineage: Eukaryota > Metazoa > Chordata > Actinopteri > Percopsiformes > Percopsidae > Percopsis > Percopsis omiscomaycus. The sequence goes on along the minus strand of JAODLI010047789.1, from coordinate 8,809 downwards.
AACGGGATTTTTAGAGTTTATAGGTCACAACAGTATTCAACTCTTCTAGAGCTTTACCTGAATCATAAAAAAGCAAGCCCTAAGAGTTCTCGACCAGGTGGGCAGCTGCAGTGCTGCTGTTTTGTTTTCTGATGTGTTTAGATATTATGTATCATTCAACCATTACTTCCCTTTCATTAATACCTGCTCAATCAGTGCCCTTAAATAGAGCCACACCTATTTGGACTTGTTGGAATTCATGTTTAGCATATTTCTTCCACTATGAAAATACGTTTTCAAAACATGTATATGGGTCTTACCTTGAATGGGTGCTGCAAGAAACCTGAGCCCTGTTGGTCAGCTAAGACAAGCAATCGCCACATCGCCCGCATTGGTCCAAGTAGGCGGTGGTCTTTTTAAACCTCCCTTCTGCTGATTGCTAATGATCCAGTGTTTTCAAAGCTTTGCCCACTATAATCTCATTGTCATGCTTTGCTAGAAGATGCAGAACTCAATACTTGTGTCCAGATACAAGGTGCTATTGCTGGCATCATAGATACGCTATTGATGTTGAGGAAATCAATAACTATTGTGACTTATGCAATGCAGTTGATGGCACAAAAATATTAAAATCATATTTTCCTCATTAATTGGATGTTTGTCTATTTTGCATTTGAACGTGCATTTGAATATGTCCTGTCAGACATTTCAGAACTTCCTTATACCTTCATTACCATACTATTAACTAATACTTTTGAATATCTATTCCAAGTTATAAAACACAGTTGGACTCTAATTATAAAAAAAGAGATGTTATTAAAAGAGCATATTGGAAATCAGAGAGAAATTAATGGCTGGAGAAAGAACACTTGTTCTCTCAATCCTTCTTTTGTTTGCCTCTGAAAGGCTGAAATAGCCTCAGATGATTAGTAACAAAAAACACACAAGAGCCACTAATTGGTTAACACGGGCCCCACTGAGGCCCCTGATTGGCCCGGCCAAGTAAACAAAGCGTTAAAAAGCCTGTATGTGAACCAATGCCACATGGTGTTCCATCTGTCCTGTCTCCATTCACATCTCAATGAACAAACGGACACAAAGAAGCAGTTGGGAATGAGATACGGCTCTGAAATTGGAACTAAATGTATTTATTTATTTTTATTTATTCATTTTGGCATACAGCGTGGCATTTCTCAAAAATGTTCCCCTGTGTGTACAAGCACACATCTCCACTCCCCCCAACCTCCGTCAACCTTTCGATCAAGTAGAAACCACCACAGGGAAAGAGGTAGTGCTTAAAATACAGTACTGCCATTACATTATTTTCCATTCTCAGTTGCTAATTTCTAATGGGTGTGATGGAGTAAATTTTTTGTATTGCCCTATTATTCTCTATTACAATTTTCCCTGGAAAATAGTGGTTCTTGGACTGTATACTGACACCTACTGTTTTAGCTGTGCTGACACTAACCCTTACCATGGCTGCGTTATGTTGACTAAAATAGCTCATTCTGTACAGTACCTATGAAACCATTTGAATCTCGCATGATTTAAGGATACAAGAAACTTGATCAAGTAAATTTGTACACAAAAACATTTGAAGGGATGCTTTGACACTAGGCAAATTATCTCAAGGCATCACACAAAACCAAACATGCATGTTCTCAGTTGGTGACGATGGAAGTACTGGGGATCTCCAAAAATCTCAAGAACAGTATTCAATCATTATTCATTATTTTGCAATGACATTAATAAAACACTGTAGTGGTAGAAGAAGTCTACTATTGTAAGAGTACTTTTGATTAAAATATGTTCAAACTGAATACTAGCTGTACCAGTGGCAATGCCAGCCTTCTGTTCTTTCTCATTGCCTCAGCCTCGGAGCCCAACCTGAAGCTACGCTCCAGGCTCAAACAGAAGGTGAGCGAGCGAAGGAGCAGCCCCCTGCTGCGCCGAAGAGACAGCCCCATTACCACCGCCAAAAAACGCTCACTCGACATGGCGGGTAAGCCTACCTCCCGAGTAAAAACCATCACCACTCCATCAGCTTTCATCAAAAATCAATAACATCACATGCACTGCAGAGTTTTTTTTCTTTTCTGTATGTGTGTTTGATTTATTCCAGACTCGGCATGCAACAGTGCACCCGGCTCAGGCCCCAGCTCCCCCAACAACAGTTCCAACAACATCCTCAACGAGAACGGCGTCACAGTGGCAGTTTCAAATAGCTCTGAGGTGAACAGACTCAACAGCCAGTCACCAGCAACACAATCAACTTATTTCTCTTAAAGGATTGGTTTGGAATTATTCAACCCCCAGACCTAATTAAAATGTCATCATCTGTACTTGTGTGTAGCATTATTTCACCTGATTGTACTGCCAGTTTCTTGTTTTGAAGGCTTAATTTGATGCCTGTTGAACTGCATTGAGTTGGCAAGTGCAGTGAGAAGCGCCAGGCGAATGAAAATAGTCCTACAAATGATTAAATATGATGGGGAAATTACATTGGAACAAGGTCTATACATTTAACTGAAAAATTCTTATTGTATTTACATGTTAATGATAGTTGTCTTTTTCCAGGCATCCTTGGCCCAGCGGCTATGCAGCGGTGCAGATCGGGCCTCCATTAGCCAGCTGTCCCTCTACACCTCGCCTTCCCTACCAAACATTACCCTAGGCCTGCCCGCTACTGCCACAGCAACCGCTGCGTCTAATGTAAGCCACCATTTGCCGAACTTATTGGATAACCCTGGTATAATTGTAGAGTTTTCTTGTTGTCATTATCTTAACATTAATGATCTTAATAGCATATTTATGATTAGCTTTCAGGTAAACTAAGGTAAAGAAGGAACTCAAGAAAAAACAAATCACTGTCACAAAAAGTGGAAAAAGTGCAATGGATGTGTTTGTTGTAATGATGAATTATGAGTGATTAATATGAGTGATGAAACAATAGTTGTTTAGCCTCTAAATTATGAACTAAATCTGCTGTTGGCTAATATGAACCATATCTGCTGTTGGCTAGAGGATAGCTAGCTAATCTACTTTCTATTTCAAAACTTTTGGACGGAAACAAATACAATTGCTCCACAGGGTTTTTCCAACTTCAAACAGACTGATGTTGATGGTAGGCAATCCCCCATCAAGATTTTCTGTGTGTTTTAAGTTGTCCGACAATAGAATAAATCAGGGTTCATGAAATTTTAATTGAATGTCCTTTCTCCAGGTGACCTCCGCCCAACAGGAAGCTGGTCTACAGCCTGCTCTCTCCCTCAGCCCTCCCTTCCTCTCAGGCGCACACCTGACCTCTTACCTGGCAGAGGGCGGCGCAGGCTCAGGCCCCCACAGCCCGCTCCTTCAGCACATGGTGCTCATGGAGCAGAGCCCTGCACAGAGCCCCCTAGTGACAGGTACAACTCTCCAAAACCCTTAAATCTATAACTTCCTTACCTCTATTTTAATAATCCATTCAGGTGTGGCACTACATTAACCTTTTTTTTCTTCTTTTTTTTCAACCTTTGTTTCAATTGTTTCTCAAAAACACAAACTTAATCTGCTGTTAGTATGTATCAAACCACTGTATCAAGCTACAGTGGTAGGAAAAATACAATTAAATATATATAAATACAAACAGTAATGCGTACTACCAGCAGAAACTTCTTCCAGGATTGCAGACGGGCTAGAAGTATGTTTTTGAAAAACAATGGAAGTCTGGTTCATGCCATTTTTCTACCGAAATGATTATTTTAATCCAAACGTGAGCTTGAAGGGACACTTTTGGATTTTTCAACCTGGGCCCTGGGAGATATACATATATGTAGAGATATCTATAGAGATATGCAAATTTACCTCAATAACTGTAAAGAATCTGTAGAAAGTTATTATTTCTCCAGTCAGTCCCAGGCTATCTCCACTTCTGTTTTTCTGACGTTCAGTCAATTGTAATCAATTGTCGATGGAGGGGCTTTTTGCTATAGAGCTTGTTTACTATAGAGCTCACGCGATGTAGTGGGTGTTTTTTTTTTTCTTTTTTTATCTTATAAAGCACTGTAAGGTACTGTTTATGTATAACGTTAGGCTAGCCTACTCTTCACACTACATCACGTCGACAATCGATACAAGAACATTTTTGATGGGTACTTGTTCCTAATGATATTTTGCTCTAAGATGGAAAAATAGGGCCCAGGTTGAAAAATAGTTAAGTTTTAATTGAGGCCATTAAGCTATAGAGCCATTTAAAACAAAAGTTCAGTAACATTTTGGTAATGAAATAATATTGACGATATTGACCAATATTTTATTTTATAGTTTTTATAATGATGGTTTCTTCACAAAAAGCTAAATTATAAGATGGATAGATGGTTACGAAATATCAATAAGCCATACTTAGCCAACAATCACTTGTTTCTGGTCACCTGTGCCTATAACAAACACGCACACTACACACCCTGTAGAGTACATAGTGTGCTCCCTGTCAATGATAGACATACTGTAAATTCATTAGCTGGAGCTAACAAGGCTGCCACCCCAGGACATGCCGCATTGTGTGTCCCGTCCTATTAGTCCCAAAGCCACTGTCGCGGCGGCTATTTTCACGTGTGAATGGGCGATGACACACATGCAGGTGTGCACAGACGCGCTGGCAATGTCCACCAAATTCAAGATATGATTTCATAACGTCGATTTTGTATTTGCAAACACAATTGTAAAGGAAACCCCACTCCTCACTTCTCTTTTCCATCCTCTCTCTTCTCACTTCTCTTTGCCTCTCCTCACCTCTCTTCTCTACTTCCCCCTCTCCTCTCTTCTCCTCTCCTCCAGGAGTCAGTGGGCTGTCAGTGCCAGCAGCAGCAGCCTCCATGGCTAAGCTGCAGCGACAACACCGCCCGCTGGGCAGGACCCAGTCAGCCCCGCTGCCCCAGGGCAGCACAGCGCAGGCCCATGCTCAGGCACTGGCTCTCCAGCAGCTGGTTGTCCAACAGCAGCACCAACAGTTCCTGGAGAAACACAAGCAACAATTCCAGCAGCAGCAGTTGCACCTCAACAAGGTAGGGTTAGCGTTATCGCAAACATCATATTAGGCTTTTGCAATGATCCGAAACATTTAATTTTTTTATTTTTGCATCTTGTCCATGCCAGAAGAGGCTGTGAAACAATAGCTATCCTTTTCTGTTACACATAAGGTAACAGAGCTGTAAACAATGTTCCCACTTTAACCATGTTCACAACAAACGCAAATGTATCATTTTAGCATCTTAGGTATTTTGTCCGCACATGGCTTTCACAAAAATACATTGGGGAAAAGCGCTTCATGGTGACCTACTAGCTGAATATTCATTCCACGTTTGATGTAAACACACCGCCAGGTTGGATGCGTTGTCAAAAACAGAAGGCAGCAAACATAAAAAATGGTATTAAGAAACGGTGCTAGTTTGTGAGATGTGAAGAAGTGGCTCTATCTTAGTGTATACAATCTAAAATAACATAAGTTTGGGGGGGTTAGCAGACGCGACCTCAATCCTGCAATATCTCCGATCTTCTTCGGAGCCTGGCTGGGAGCCTGGCTGCAAGGCTCGGCTCGGCTCGGTCAGCTCACACAGTCGTCGGTTTAGGATATGCAACATGATAGAAATACAGCTCTTTGGTGTGGCAAGTGGCGTGGTCCCACCAAAGTGGAGAGCTGCTGGTTAGCTTCCACTCTCAATCCAGATGGGCTTTTCTCGCAGGGGGTGTCCGACGGGGATAGAATGAGTCACCCCAAACCCCCATATGTCTGCATTAACCCCGTGCTGTCTCTGAATATTTCTCTAAACGCTATAACATCATCATCGTTTGACTAATATTGAAAAAAGCATTGCATGTGAATTTATCAGGTAGAGTAGGATATCCCTCAATAGCTTTTTGAGAGCAATCCATTGCTTGATGTTAAATTAATTATCAGAAAATTAGCCTAAAGTACTGCGCTAAATTTGTCTGTAATGAAGTTAGTTTGTAGGGAATTTGGTGTTGACTCTTGCAAAAAGTAGTGGTAGATATGCAGCAAGGCTCGAGCGAGGCATGCATGTGATTTTGTGGCAGGATAGTCTAATGGTCTGTGGGTTCGAGCCCTGGAGTAGGCCTACCTGTAAGCATCCTTGAGCAAGATACCTAACGCCTATCTCCTCCTTGTAATACTTGTATTGTAAGTGGCTTTGGATAGATGCGTCCACTAAATGACCTAATTGTAATCTCACAGTTGATATTACCAATACTAAATTATGCAGATTTTTTTTTATCATTTTACATTTACAGCATTTAGCAGACGCTTTTATCCAAAGCGACTTACAATTTCATTGTTCTATCAGCATACCTTAGAAACGCAAATCAGAATATCAGAATACCTTAGAAACAAATCTTTGCCCTTTCAATGTCTGTAGATTTGTTTTGAGGTGTTCTTATAGAACCCATCATTGTTTCATGTCGCTAAATTGGTTTCTTATCTTCAAACAACCTTCTCTTGTAATTAACTATACTTAAGATTATACTCGTATATATCCTGATACTTCAATTTATTTCTAATATGTAAGTGCATATAAAGGCACACATATCATTTTATATAGGTATGTGTATTTTTACTGTATGTATTATGGCAGCCCTAGGGGAATTAGTGGGTGGGGGAGTAGCTAGGCTTGGAAGAGCTTATGTCTGTGTATGTGTGAGTGTATTTGTGTTGTTTTTGCTTTATATATTGTATTTTCTCTGCATATTTGTGTTAAGGACCCCCTTGAAAAAAATCGTTTTAATAAACGTATTCTGTAATTTTTAAAAGCATGCCTTATAGAGGCACTGGCTAATCACTTGAACGCTGATTGGTTGGTGGTTCTCTACCCGACTGACGGTGTATATTTTTAATTAATTGAAAACTTAACTAAAACCAAACTGTAATGTATTAAAATGTGGGATTGATAAGGTCTTAAAGAAAAAAAAAATGTAAACACAGAATTATTATAACCTTGGTATAAGAGGCAAGCTAACAAAAATGTTAACTTGTCTAAGTCTCTCTCTCACTGTTTTTGTTTTTATTTCCCTCTGTCTTTTTTCCATTCCATAGCTCTGTTTCTTTTCTCTCTCTCCCCTTTCTTTCTGTGTGCGCTTTGCCTCTAATTTAGTTTTCCCATCATTCTCCCTCACACTTTCTGTTCATGTTTGTGATAAAGATAATTTAATGTACCGGTACATGTTGCATTGCATTGTGTTTTGCCTTGTGCGTGTGTTTTTATTGCATGTTTGTGCAATTGCGCACTCGGCTAGAGACCGAGGCGGTTGCCACAGGCTGCGAGGTAGCCCACGTGCTCCCATGGCAACAGAGTGGAAACCTCTACCTTATATGGTTGTGGCGGATGCTCCTCCATGCCTCCTCCGCTGGACTATTCCTATAATGTCACTGGAGAGGTGGGAGGAGGAGGCAAGGGCTTTCCTCTCCTTCGGTTTTGCACCCCTCCCTCTCTTCTCATGCTCCCACTTTACAGGTCTCAATTTACTCCATCATAGAAACATCTCTAAACAGTCCTCCACACACAAGGGAGAAAGTTGGTTAAATTGCTGACACTGTGATTTAAAAAAAAAAAAGTCAGTTTGACTGCAACTTGTTTTACTTTATCAATCAATGGAGAAGTAGCACATACACTGTATAGACAAGAAAAGCCATCCAGGGTGGTGCTTCTGTAATAATTTTTTTAGAATGTCTCTAAAGTAGAATAAGCATATTAACTGCAAATTCTACCTTTTTAACTTTAAAGCCATATGGTGTTATTGACTTGTATATCCATATACTGTTGCTCACTTTCAACGCTAGCCTCTTTTTGCATGTGTGGACTTTTTCACTCTCCGTTCATTTTACCCAGTCCGAGTCTCAACAACATTTAACTGTATATGTTCCTTAGTTCAAAATAAGTCCATATATACTGCATACTGTATGGAGTCTTACAAGCATTTATATCTAAAAATATAAAGCGGGTTGAAGCAGAACATAAAACAATAGCAAAATAAGGAGTCCGTTGTCCAATTCTTTTAAATGTTAAAATTCTCTTTTTACCTTTCGATTAGGAATATTTCCTACTGGCGGATAAATACACTGGTTTGTCCGGATCATAATTAACATTCATTCACAGAAATGAATGTAATGTCTAGTGGTATAGGCATTGGACTCCCAGCTGGAAGCTCGTGGGTTGGTGGTGGCCTACCTGTAAGCATCCTTGAGAAAGATGCCTAACCCCTATCTGCTCCATGTAATGGCATCATGTAATTGTAAGTCGCTTTGAAGAAAAGCGTCTGCGGGGGCAGGATAGTCTAGTGGTCTGGGCGTTGAACTCCCAGCCAGAAGGTCGTGGGAGTTCGCCTACCTGTAAGCATCCTTGAGCAAGATGCCTAACCCCTATCTGCTCCATATAATTGCAAGTCGCTTTGCTAAAGGCGTCTGCTAAATGACCTAATTGTAATTGAGAAACTTATACAGTCAAATGTTCTACAAAACGTTCTCATTGCATTGCTATAGAAGGTAGTTATAAGTCCAGATTTTTAGTTTTAACAGTGCGATCAAACTAAGAAAATGTATCTCTAAAATGTATGCCAACTGCAAATCTGGCACTTTTTTTGGGGGGGGGTGAACGACCTAGAGTTAAAAAATAATTAATCTGACGTTGTCCCTTGGCACTGTACCAGGGGAAATGGTACAGGGCTGATAGCTCTGGGAATCATTGGCATACACTAATATTCAAACAGCCAGTCACTCACGGCCTACCCCTCCCTTTGCAAACACGAAGGAGAAGCTATGGTGGCCGACGTAGGATAC
>JAODLI010047778.1:0-16902 GCA_027575585.1 Percopsis omiscomaycus | reverse complement strand
GGTAAGTTATACTTAACAGATGATCATAACTGCAATTTGATTCATATGTTAGATGACATTTCTGTCATCTTATATAATTTACAAGATGAAATGCGGTTTACTATAAAACTAACCCTTGTAATACAAGGTTGTGGTCAGTTCATTTTTAATCATTCAAATTGTAAACAGAAAATACAATTATGACTTGCAAATACCTTGTAAAAACAGTACTTGTCTGTTTTATGTTCATATCAGGAGTTAAACATTGCTTTCCCAATTATTTAAAGTGAATTGAGCCCCATGTGTGGGCACAGAAATGTCCCAGGACATTTACACATGCACCCACTACAATTATCCACTACATGTTCGTGAGGCGTAGCACATAGCTTTAGTGGCTTAGGAGAAAGAGGATGTTTATTAGAAAACATATGTCACTGAGGTACTGTGTAGAAATTCTTGAGAAAATGAAAGGGCTAAAATGGGACAGGCCAACACTAGAAAGTTGAATTTCATTCCAGCTGAACTTTCCCCTCACCTGGAGGTGTGCATTTTATACACTAGTTAGTTCTTGGTGATCAATACTGACTCACTTTCAAATCCGTTTGGAGAGCAAGCTTGCACAGGTTCACATTTAGGCATTAGGAATCAAGACAGACCTGTAGACAACAGGGAATTAAAAAAAAACATTTATATAAAGTGTTTTGGAATAAAATAAATGGGTTACGGCCTCGATATACTCATCAATAATCTTCAGTTGGAACAGCTTTGTTTGAACCATGGCTTGATTTCACTCATGCCACATTACATGCCCACTGAACTGAACTTGATGCAAACTAAGAGGGATGCAAAACGACAGCAGCGGGGAGTTATGCTAAGTGAAAGAAAGGCATATAGACACAAGCAAAAGCGTGCTTTCTTGCATCTTATGTCAAAAAGCATTAAAGAAAACAGGAGATTCAGGCCACAACTTATAACAGGCATAATCTCATCTGCATTATTCGAATATTGTGTTTTCTTCTGTTCTTAATGCGCTAGTTAAAACCAGTCCACATGCAAGCCGAAAACTATAAATCAATAAAAGACATCTTGCTATATTGTGTATGGTATATTAAGTTTAAGGAAGCATAATGCCATTTTCTGTCTTAATAATCGGGGCGCTAATTGCATACAACCTAAAAGTATATTGTGTAAAAAAAAAAAAAAAGGTTTACTTGGGATAGCGTCAGTAACCTGAATCCTTTTGGTTTTTGACTGCAGTCTTTAACCTATCGACTATTTATTCATTTTTAGTTTGGCAAAGACATCTGACAAAGGGGTGGGGTTTTGCACTTAGATTGATGGGGAAGCAGATAATTTAATCCTGTGGGGAGGTTGCAGGCGGTTCTGCAAAAGCAGGAAGAAACATAACTTCCAATATATAAAAAAAAAAAATTGTACGAACAAGAAAACCCATCCATACACAACAGACTTGGCCACTAAAAGCTAATTTTGTCTGCATGAACAGTGGCGGAAAGTCTCGCCACGCATAGTAATGTCTACGCCTATCAGGAAATAAAGCGTCCGAGTGTGTTTTGCGAGACCTGATCTTGCAAGCTCCACATAGGCCCTACTGTTGTGCTCTACAAGTCCATCTGGATCCCATTCGCGACATCAAAAAGTGCCTGTTGGAAAACCATGTCCGTTTGCTTAAAAAGGTAGTCCAATTACCCGCAAATAACTTAACACCAGACAAACTTGCAGAATGAAACAAAATGTGGAGCTTCAAAAATCAGGATGTCTTACGAGGCGGTCTTAGTATGAGTCATTCAATGGCAGGTGAAGTTGCACAGGAATTAGAAATTTTACATGGTAAGTGTTCTAAACATGCCATCTAAAAAGGTTCCCATTCTCAATTCCGACATCCATGAATAGATGTAAACACTGCATCGTTGTACTTTTCAGGTCGTTGCTCATTGACCGACACTCCAAAGTCAACAGTGCCAGTCAAAAAACGTCAACAGGGGAGACGAACAGCTCTCTCAGCCTTCCTGGAAGAATTTCCATCTTCTAAATAAAGGGTAAAGGCCCAAATATACTGTCCGCGTGCGCGGAACGTGCTAGTCTGCGATGGAAATTGTGTCATGCGGACCGCCAAAATATGGTGTCAGCACAAACCTGTGCGTATCGACTGCGCATGTGCGTGCAATAGCAGGCCGATCAAGTAGTGGGCATGCTTTGAGCTCGTCCGCAGAGACTTGTCTGCAAGAGGAGAAAGCGAAGTATACGTCAAACAGCCCGAACGCTCGTGCGCATCGCCATGGGTTTGGTAGTATACTTGCGCCTTAAGCTTAAGGGTCAGTTATACAAACGTAAATGGCAACCATTTACAGCTGGCATCTACTTTGTATGCAAGCTGGCAAATTTGGCTTCAAAGACATGCATGGGCAAGTTAAAAGGACTTTAAAAAAAAAAAAAAAAAAAAACTTTCTAATGCAAAATCACTTCTGGACTAGAGCCCATCTAAGCCATTTTTTAAATGCAATAAAAAAAATAAAAAAAAAAGGCCCATAAATATGCGTTAGCTTTTGCTAATTTATATTGCGTGTGGAAATGTTTTTATAAGATGTATTCACACTCCATGACAAACACAGCCAATAAGCGTGACCACGGTTGAAGTATCCATATAGAAAGCAATGGCAAAACACACAGTGGACAGAATGGTGGCATGTTCCAAATAAACTGTTCTCTTTATTCATTGTTGACTTTCAAGGTGGATTAAAAATGCAAAGATCAAACCAGCCGTTGTTTGCAAAGATCAAACCAGCCGTTGTTTGCAACGAATCTACAAAAACAAAAAACAAACTAGTTCACATCCATGATTGTGTTTTCAAATCATTGGTTCATTAGGGGGGGAAGAAGAGAGAAAAGAAAAAAGCTTCTAGCTTCACTTTTTGTATTTATTTATTTATTTTTTTTAAAAAGGAAGAACCTGCAGAGCGCCTGGCTGTGCTCTCAGCACGTGGTAGGCGCGGTTATTGTTTGACCCCATCCCACCCACCCCAACCCACATACACGCACACAAACCTCTCGGACAGGATGTACAAAAGCGTGCGTTTAGCATTGAACAGTGCAGGGCCTTGGAATAAACAGCCAAGGCTCTTCGTCTCCTACCATGCCTGCACCCCACCCTGCAATTTTCCCCCAGTGCCCAGGTGTGCATTACATCATTGAGGGGAGGAGCCTGTTTTTATCTACAAGTGACAGGATAACAGAGCAAAAAAAGTACAAGAGAAACACAAATAAAAACGCACACGCACAAAAGGGCCGAGCCCATGCTCATTCTTTCACAGACACTCACTCAAACAACCAGTTAAAAATAGAAGGGGAGGGGGGTTAAAAAAACAAAAACAAAAACAGGACCCTGGATACGGTTTGCTTTGTTGCCGGAGGAGAAAATAGTTGGGAGGTAGAGGAAGAGTGTTTGGGGATCAAGGAAGGGGCCAGAGACAGGGGTGTTCTGTGGTAGGAGAGGAATCCAGCGGGTGCTATTTCTTGGCTTTTGCACCCTTGGCTGAATTCCGTGGTGGGGTGACTGGTCTCCCCGATCCCATTCCGCCCCCTGCACCGTACGAATACAACTTCTTATCTGCTGGCTTGAGAATCTGGGATACGGACGGAGACGTCAGCTTTAGAATCAACAGTTAAGAAGGGGCAATATGCCTTTAAAAAGAAAAATGTATATTAAAAAGAAAAGTGAAACAAGAAGACGGGCAGACTGAAAGCACAGACCTGGAAGGAGCACATGAGCGTTTCGTCTACACTCATCATGGCACCGGCGTTATCAAATTCTCCACAGTAGTTGGGAGCCGAGAAGAGGGTGACAAGTTGCCTCTTTGCGAAGAACTCGTAACCATCTTCTACCACCTTGGGCAGAGATTGCAGGGGTGTTGAGACTACATATAACTAAAAGAAAAAAAACTGGCCAAAACAGAACATCTAAAGTTGTAATATCCTGATAGCAGGTCTAAATAAGAGGATTTGAATGTCAAATATTCTGCATAGTGCAGTCTTGCTAAGAAGTACTGTGTTCATATGAAAGACATGCACCCTTGTTTCATTGCAGCAGAAGTCAAGCTGCCAACTTCTCAATTTACTTGCAGTAAATTACCTACAGTAATTGAATGGCAAGACTCCAGCTTATCCCCTTAAATTTGAACCCAATAGTAGCCATGTGGGGATTTTCTATTAGACAACGTTCGATTAACGCAAAATAATTCCTCCTTGGTAATGTTTTCTTTAATCTAAGGCAAGATGATTGCACATATCAAAATGCCTTACTTCTACGTTCAAAAATAAAGTGGCTGTAACTCATATTTAATAGTTGCTTTTAGGGATGTCCCAATCAACTTATTTTTTAGCATCGATCCATTCCAATTCATATTTATAGCTGCCAATTCCGATCCATTAATAAATATATGTTGGTATATTTTTTTAATGATCTGAACTTTTATTTTGAAGTAAAAAAAAATTACTTTTACTACTTCCGGTTTAGAGCAGAGTAGCATTATTGTGTCCAGACTGTCAAGAGGGATATGCGTGATGGTTTATTGTCGTACGTTTTTATCTTATTCTTTTGCTACGAGTTTCATAAAAAAGGTTTATGGAACTTTAAGATATTCTGTGTGACGTTATTAAAGATTCCGCTACAAATTCGTAGGTGATCGCATACTTTATTATAAAGTTCTGGTATAGCCGCATCTGAAATGTAGTGTTGGGACTCGGGAGGGTAGGACATGCAGTGGTTCTATAAGCCAGCGAAAGTCTACGTTCTTTACCACCGAAACTGTCTGGTCTTTCAAATAGATACATTTGTTATTTTCCTCACCTTATTGACTTAATATTTCTCATCTTTTCAAGGCACTCGGCAGTTGCTGCTTTCTTCGTCTGAGTAAGATTTGCATTGTAGGTAGCTGTTGGGCTGCTTTGAGTATCCAATTTAAAGAATTTCTACACGGCTGACAGTTTTTTTAGTTTCAAGCTATGCTACTCAGGCCTACTGTGGTATGTGATGGAATGTTACAATCTGCGCAGCTGACATAAATTAGACAAACACGGAAATAGATTGGGATCTTTATTGGGCCAAGGTTGCTGATCCCAACCAGTTTACAAATAAATAAAAAATAAGCCTTGATCAGCTCCAACCCCGATGTTTGATATCGGTTCGAGACATCCCTAGTTATTTTAAATTATTTAAAAAACACAAGCCAATGTTGCCTGGAATCATTCCTCTCAGATGTCTGATGACCTCTGCGTATTGTGTACAATGTGACCAAACAGGGCAATGCCAAGCCTCACTAGATGTCTTTTGAAATCTAGAATGCCCGTTTTTCAATGCCCAACATCTGCAAATAAATATAATTTAGGAATATCTGTATTTACATAACTAGACATAGCCGTATTCTTAGTTTTGAGCCAAGTTATATCTGTAAAAAAAAAATGTTTATGCCACATGGGAAAACGCAGTCTAGGACAGAGTTTACCAGAGACATGGGGTGGTACGGGTTGGACATGCCTAGACTACTGGTATGCATCCTTGAGCAAGATGTCTGACCCCACCCGCTCCCGACTACTGGTAATTGTTCTTTAAGTAGAAAGAGTTTATATTGTGGTGAAAGAAGTTCTCTGGTATTCACAACTAATAATGGCACTCCATCGCTTTTCCTTTTGTTTTTTTAAACCCCACAGACATGAGAACCTAGCGGAGTCGTACCTGATGTGCCCTGCATATAAGGTCCATGTCGTGCTTGTGCAAAAATTTGGCCACCACATCTGCCCCGAATGTGAAGGAGACACCACGGTCATTCTCTCCCCAGCCCAGGACATCCTTGTCAGGGTCAGCCCAGAGCAGGTCGCACAGCAAGCCCTGGTCCGGCACGTCCGTGGGGCGCATCACTCTGCGCACCTGTTCCATAGACTGGAGGTCAGGGGAGAGGCCTGGACAGGGGGACAAAGACAGACATCACACACACACAGCCTATTGCAATTCATGACCTAATAAAAGGCATCACAGGTGTTTCGGTCACACAGAACTTAATTAATGCAGTAACAGACCCTGAACCACTGCAGCTGCAGATATAATTGAGGGACCATGTACAAATTATCATCAGCCAAACTGCAAATGCCCACCCCCGTGACAGCAGAAGATCTTTTCATCTACGATGGCTGCTACAGGTAGACAGTTGAAGCAGTCTGTAAAGGTCTTCCACAGCTTGATGTTATACCGCCGCTTACCTGGCAAAGAAAGGGCAGAAAATAAACACCACGCACAAGACAAAAATGTTTACTTTGCCTGTGTATGTCTTTAAAGCCTGGGCGGGTTACAGGAAGTAGAAGTACATGTGTGAATTCACTGTTTCTTACACAAATTTTTTTTATACATCTATATAAAAAAAAAATATATATTTTTGTTAAATGATTGAATATATATACACTTTACATTTCTGATTTTATTTATATTAAAAAAAAAATTATATACACACAAGTTTAACTAAAGAATATATATATTTGGGGTGTGCCATTCATAGAGAAGGGTAGAGAAGAATAATAAAAAAGTAAATAAACAGGCGCCATGCATGCAGAAAATCCATGGAGTACATCAAAGTTTGGGGAAGTGGCTTTCCCACCCCGGCCATCTCCTGCACTCACACTCGTCGTAGAAGCCGTAGATGCGGTTTATAGAGGCGCATTCGTGGTTTCCCCGCAGAAGAAAGAAGTTCTCTGGATATTTGACCTTGTAGGCCAGCAGCAGGCAGATGGTCTCCAGTGACTGCTTGCCTCGGTCTACATAGTCACCCAAAAACAGGTAGTTGCTCTCTGGGGGGAAGCCTCCATACTCAAACAATCGCAGCAGGTCATAGTACTGACCATGGACATCCCCTGCAGGGGGCAGAAGAGATTGTCAAGTTCTGCAGCGTGCAGTATCCACGACTACACACTTCCCCATTTTGAAAGCAAGCACTACTGGTTATTGCCCTTGCTCACAACGTGACGCACTCGTTGACCAGGACTCACCACAGATCTTAAGTGGAGCCTCCAGCTCGAGGAGGATGGGCTGGCTGAGGAAGATTTCACGAGACTTCAGGCAGAGGCCGCGGATCTCATTCTCCGTCAGTTGAACATTCTTCCCTGGCCGAGAGCCCTTGACTGGTGGATGAGAAATACAGAGCAGGATTATAGCTGATGGACATTTATCAAGAGATAAGCTCTACGACTGCGCAAGACCACAAAAACGTCATATGCCCAGACTTTAAAAAACAAACAATACAGACAACAGATGTGACAGGCCATAAAGTAACAGCAATCAAAGTGTTGTTGGGAAACACCGAGCATTTCACAAAACAGGCTTGGAGATGAGCACGGGCAGTCGCTTCCACGAGTTTAAACTTGACACGCAAACTCTGTGTACACGTTGGAGGCATTTCGTTAAAACAAACCATTATACAGCTGCCCTTTTCTTTCAGCAGCGGATGGTGAATGTGGAGTTTACTAATTCAATGACCAGTTGAGGGAAAAAAGTGTTTCAAACAGCAGGAGGAACGTGAGGCTTGGTAGCAGGCCTGATCTAAGAATATCAGCGGAAACCAGACTGATGTAGGCCACCTTGCAGCGAAGGCTGTGCTGTGCACCGATGTGGTTGATTGAAACCCACCCAGACTAAAGCAACCCGCGTGCACAATAGGTGGAAGAGCAAGACTTAGTCTTCCTCACTAAGAAAAATAACATTCAAAAATACAAAAACGAAGGACTCTTAATACATTTATAAAAATACAAGATTTAGCGCGTTTGAAACGCACTGGTCACTAGGCAACTTCTGCTGCCTCAAATGACACCTTTGTAGAGTACAAATGATTACAGGTATAAATAAACAGACCGCAACCTGAAATTATTGTACCCACTTGGTGCCAGCCTGGCAGCTGAGCAAAGCCAGTCTGCCATCTCGGCAGAGGAACATCTTTGGTTTGGCAAGTGTGCATGTACAATGGTTCTTTCTCAGCAAAGTCAGAAATTCACATTGGATAGACATGATAGACATAGGACAGTTATGCCATTACTAACCCCATCCTAAAAATGTAGCAGTAGATTTAAAACAAAATGACAAAATATAACATGGTAGAAATGTACAAAACAAAAATCTATTAAATAATCTTGTGGCCAAAAACAATGCCATAATTATTAAAGTCTCTGTATATTGCATGTACGCATTTGCCCTTTTGCATTAGGTGCTATCCAGGGAAGCAGAAAACTCAATGGGAAAACAATAAAGGCTTCTAGGGATCTAGTCTAAACAAAGATAGCGTCGCTCTTCACTACACAATCTAAATTCACAACGATCCCTCAGTGCAACAGACTTCTCAGTTGGAGATATAGTTTATTAGGACATTTAAAGACTTGTTACACTCAAGCCATGATATTAAAGCAGGCACCAAGCAGTTCATTCAAAAACAGTAGTTCACCTTCACATGCTTGCTTTCTGCCAACATTATAGCAAACAAATTACACAACTATAGTTCAATGCATGTATTGTAACAGGCAGGTTGCCACCTGACAAACCAGAGAGACTAAGCAGTTTACAGTATACATACACACACAATTGTCACAAACTTTCTCAGTGACATTTCCAAAGGAGGATTGCAAGCACAGCTTTCTTTGGGTGGGAATGATTGAACCAGCGTCAGAGCTCCATCTGAAAAAATGCCAGCATAGCAAATACACGGACCAAAGCAGGCCTGTGATGGATGATAACAATCAGAACAACAATGTACTCGAGTAGAAATGGCAGACAGGGTGTGAAATTAGCCCGCCATGTCATTGCAGGCGGAAACCAGCAGCAAATGAAGAGCCTGACCAGGAAAAGAGAGTATAAATACCATAGTGCTGCCTGTCACATTAAACCTGGATTACGGCTGGCTAAGCCCCGTCAGAGCTTACTCCAAAGTTAGCCACATGGCCAGTGGGCAACAGCGAGCTTAGAATGGACAGGGGAGTGGGGGGGTAGGAGAGCAGAGCTTTCAGCTGCTATGCTGATGATGGGGTGGAGAGTGAAAAGGTGGACCAGCACAATAGAAAAGCTGGTAGGAGTGACGGGAAAGCAAAAATGAACCGTGGATCTGATCGAGGTGCACCTAAACGCTGAGCATTCCGACTGGGTTTATGTGACATCATGCTACTTGGGCACACTATTAACAACATGTACCAACTCCCATAGTTCGTTCAGTGAACTAGTGCTCATGGCTAATCCAATTTAAACAACGCTCTATCCAAAACACATTTAATTGGTTTGGTCTCTAAACAGTGAGTTACCATGCTGTCCATGTAACTTGCATCAGATGACATGGCAATCTCTTGCTGCGTTGCCCACATGTGAAGCAGTTTTACTTAACTAGAAATAAACAAATCTGCTCAAAGCTTGAGCACCAATCGAGTAATAATTGGCCATTACCAACAGAGCCAGAATTGGAAACAGAAAAAAGGTCAGCTGGGTTACATAAGATGATATAAACACTGCCATTATTGGGCTCCTTTGTTTTCGCTGGTGCTTGGCAGACAATATTACCATGGTAAAACTATCTGTGTACAAAACACACCTCGGCAGTCACCAGGACCACAGGCCAAGTCATACGCCACTATATATACACAGCATATCTCAATCAGCAGCTACGCTAGCAGAACGCAGAATGATGGGCTTTAGGTTAGTCATTTAGTTCATTAGGACCTATAAGACCATGTTAAAGCCCTCTTGAACACAATACTACAGTTATTAAAAAAAACACTACACATTTTTTTTTTATTATTTAACGGCTATTCAAAGAAAATTATGCAAGTCACAACATAGAAAATACATCAGAACCCACAAGCCGCTGATTCCAAGCACTAGTAAGCATTCACCATGCAATAAGTGCACGGCAAACTGCAAATCTATACTGATGGTAGGTCATGACCTCGTTCCCTGTGCTCTTAATAAACTGTACAGTAAAGTGGGGATTTGTGTTTCCAAGGGACATCCTCTGGACTACTTTTTATGTGGCCCTGTATTCTGTCATACACAGAACAGATTGCAATCTGGCTTCATGTTGGTGTACAGTATTTATAAACTAGAAGAAAAAAAATGCTACAGGAATGGGAAGGATGTTTGGCACTGAAGACGAAAAAAATGTCAAAATCGATACACACCAGATTAGCCCCCCCCACACACACAGAAACCCGGTTCTGCACAATGGAGTGCCAATAAAAGCACCCTGTGGTTATATCGGGAAACACCACTACTGAAAGCATTAAAATGGATATTCTACAATGTGAGCAAGCTTTAGCAATGGGGGAGGGGGATCAAATCAACATCATGCATGAGGACATGCCATAGTAAAGTGAAGTTATTTAACATTGACGTGATCAACATGCATCAGGCCAGAATCATTTTATGAATGGAAACACCTAATGTATTAAATCAGTACCCCATTTTATTTATGTCACTAACCAGCAAGCTATAACGATACGGAAAAGGGACGCAAACTGGCGGTCCATCTATTTTTCATACTGCAACTAACGTTAACATTTTCCATTCAAACAGCGGACATCTTTATTCAAAATGGTTTTATTCAAAACATAACGATGGAAATAACAAAATTATCTCTCTTTGGCTAGACTTGCCTTAATTTATTCTTCTAAAACGTAACGACTAGATAATTGTTTCAAGTGTAAGAACACAGTAACCTTAGCTAGCACCGCGAAAATCGGCTAACATTAGCCGCTTTAGCCACCTCGTCGAAAAACACATGTAAAGAACTAAGGCGGGCAATCTAAAAAAGGTTAATTCAGCTGCACAGCTATACAGTAAGTCTGACATGCGAAGCCTCCTCACCTTCCAAAAGACGCTGAATTATGGAGTCGATGTTTAATTTGTCCGGCTCCGCCATTTTCTTTATTTTCTGTCGTTCTCAGGCAGTAAAGACCTTGTAGCGCAGCACCTTCGATTGCAAGGAAACAGTCGAATACAATCAGATAGTCATTTTAAACATTGTGGTTTTCATTGTTTGGACAACAAATACCCATTTCAACTTAGCCATGTTAGCGGACAAGAGCAATCAATGAGTGCTAGCCTAAATAGCTAGCTGCTACTGGCAAATGACACATTTAGGTGAGAGCGCTGCTAAACCACCATTGCTAGTTAGCCAGGTAAAATAACATACAAACATATATATTTTTTTAAAACCAAACCTTGGCTCCTATTGAAACAACAGTTCCTGTAAGCAATATTGCGTTATATTTAGTATCCTGTGTCCTCAATCTTATTCCTTTTCCTTCGTTGTTCAGGGCCCCCTCACTCTTCCCCCACCACACAACTTTAAAAGGGCCGTATTTCTTCAGGGAAGGCGGATTCGGTACGAGTGCTTTAGATATTTTCTATCTCGATTGGCCGATGGTTAAAATTTAGCATATTATTCTTGCATCTGATTGGATAAACGATAGATCCGTCTTACGTTTTGCTCCGCCTCTAGCCCATAGACTTGTAGTTGCCGCTTGCTCTGGCCGTTCACATTGACATCAATGGAGACGTACATTAAATCTCAAAGAGCGCCATCGGGTGTTACACTTCGACAACTGCAATTCATGAACCAATCAGAAAACAAATCCAAACTATTGTCCCTACAAATTCACAAAATTCCCCAACATGTACATTTCGATTTTAAACCTTTTACACATAGTCTATGTTAAATTATATTTAATAAGTAGCCTATTTTTCCATCAAAAAGTTCCATATACACAAAAACAGCGTCTGTACACATTTTCCACCATTAAAAATGCCATGAGCTATGAATATGCAAATTGCACTCTGTTTCTGTTTCTCCCAGACATGCCTGCCAAAAAAAACAAAAAAAACGCTGGAGGGTTAGATGAATTGTACCCTAAAGATTGTTTATTCAAAACTATTAAACATTCTTGTTAAGTTAGTAAGGCAAGGCACTTTATTTTTAAAATACATACTAACCCTCATACACGAGGCAGACAAAACAATGCATAAAAAGACATTTAAATTAAAGAATAAAAGAGTAAGCTAATAAGCATTTGAATTAAAGAATAGAAGAATAAACTCAAAATGTTTTACAGCATAGCAAAATTGCAAGGTTTGCAGTTTAGCAGAAAGCAATGGTGAACATATACATTTTTAGTCTGGATTTAAAAGTAGTCAGTGTTGGAGCAAGTCTCAAATCTTCTGAAAGTGTATTCCTATTTGTTGCATAGTAGCTAAATGCTGCTTCTCCATGTTATGTTTTGACCATGGGGACAATTTACAGACCGGTCCCAGATGACCCGAGGGGTCTGGAGAGTTCATATTGTAAAAGCATTTCAGTGATATATTTAGTGATTGATGTGGCTATTTAAATTTAGATCTGAATCCATGATAACACCAAGATTTATGTCTTACCTTTTGGTTTTCAAAGACAAGTAGTCAAGGTGTGAGCTCACTTTTAGCCTTTCTTCTTTGGGTCCAAAGGTAATAATTTCAGTTATTTAGTTGAAGGAAATTCTGGCACATCCAGTTATTGACATGCTCAATACACTGGCACAGCAAATCTATTGGACGATAGTCATTTGGTGAAGGATCAAATACAGAAACATGAGAGATATTGAGACCCTTTGGGATAAGCAATAGGGAGCCCCTGACTGTGGGTGGGCTCTTTCACATGCAAAGACAAATGTGTCCAAAATAGCAAAGCGTTCTTCAGCACCATTATCATCAGAAGTCACCAGTTATAACTAGACAGTCAAAATCAGTGGAAATAATGGTTCAATGGTTCTTTAAAGTCATCAAAGAAGTTCGGAGAATATTTTGGTGGCCTATAAATAAATAATAGCAGAACTCGGGGGGAACATTTCAATACAGCAGAAAGGTAAAAGATAAGAAGTCACCAAAGAAAGTCTGTTTGCCCTGAAATACATTATTGAATAAAACAGTGACTCATCCACCTCCTTTTCTCGATCTACAAACATCCATAAAGCTAAAATTAGGAGGAGCTCACTGCACTGTTACTTTTTTCTAACCACGTTTCAGTTAAACACATAAAATCAAGTGTATAAGTGATAATAAGATCAATAAACACAAATGATTTGTTAGTCAGGGATCTAACATAGATGACGCGTTCTCTCTCTCAGTTCAGTTCAGTACAGTTCGAATAGGCTTGCTCTATTGACATGACCATAAGAAACCGTATTGCCAAAGCACATTAGGGAACAAAACACACACATACAGGCTATTTAGTGTGTCACACAATGCTAATATCTACATGCTGGTAAATGAGTGTTGTCCAGAGAGCACAAACAGCACGGTCAGCGCAGGTGATGTCATGATGAAGGTCATGATGAGCTGCTGCAGCCAGCTGAGCCACAATGCATCATGGGAGAAAATTGTATTTATGTGCGTGTGTGTGTGTGTGTGAGATAAACTGGCGAGAGAGAAAAATATATATTTATGTGATCACATAGATCTTGGGAAATAATAATAATAACCTTTGAATGAATGTGTGTGATAACATTTATTTATAAAAAAATTTAGATATAACCTCCCCAACCTACCGATGCCAATCTCTCTTTAAAAAAGAAGAAAAAAAGACAAGCCCCAGGCAAAAGTCGACTTAGCCTCTGATCTTTTCAATGGCTAGAAACAGTCATGCTGAAAGTCATGCTGCTGATGTAACAATGCTAAGGCTATTTTACGATACTCTGGGTATGAGAGTGCTTCAGAGCATAGGATAAACAAAAGTATAACAAGGCCTTTTGCAAGTTCAGGTTTAATAGGGAGGAGAGCAGTAGCCTATACGTACAGTTCACCCAAAAGGAGGCTGAGACAAGAAGTGGTACAAATAAATAATATAATAACCCTTCCATCTGAACCGTGACACTTGTTCTGATTGAAGGATGGTTCAATCGACTGCTCGCTCCTACAGCATGCTAAACGTTTGTTGTTTTGATTAGTTGAAGGTCTAATCACCTGATTTCATTCACACATATTGCCTGCCTCTTTCAATGGCTGATATGCAGAGCGGAACAAATCATTATAATCATTATAGCTTATAATATCACGATGGTCTTACCAGTCTGTCAATTTATAAGGATGCAATAAAATGGCAGGTGTGTTTTTATTTATGTGTGTCTCTGTAGGCCTATCTGTCTGCCACTTGTGTTGTCACGTGCCTGAATACGTCTATGAGTGTCTGTGTGTCTAGAAAGCTACGTATTTCTTTCACAATTTCATTACAACATTTTTGTGCTCGTGATCCATAAACCCACAAGAGACTGGTTGTTACGCAAATGGTCACACCACTTAGTCTCGGTTTGACAAATCTGCGTCTTCTCATTCGTCACTGGTTTCGAAAGAGGCCAGTGTGTGTTTGGTAGGGAGGATCGGGCGGAACTTATTTGGTCAGGTGGGACAAGGTGGGAAGAAGATGACATAAAATTCCCAAAGATTTTTTTCCCCCGAAAGATGACTATAGGCTATGGAAGTTTCACCCATCATCATCATCATCATTGTTGTTGCCCTTGACATCACGACAGTTTTTACTATTTTGTTTTAGTCATGTTTTAGCTAATCTACATATCAGTATTTCTATGTTATTTGCCATGTTCTTATTTATCTTTTTTGTATTTAAGTAAATGTATTACATAACTAATAAATCCTCTTTGTCAGGTTCCCTGCATGTGTTGATGTGCTTGGTACACCAAACACAAAAAAATCCAGTGCTTAAAGTTTTGTAGAAACAGTCTAGCCAACCTAAGTTTTGTTCACACTTCACACAACATATATCATAATGGCTTGATAAATTTAATTGAGATAATCAGTTTCCAAACCTTTAAAGCTTTGTAGTTCTTACTATTAAGATATTGGTGATGGTAATATGTCACACACAGAAAACGTTTATATCACCCACAATAAGTAAGCTATGAGTAACTCCTTGAACACCAGATACCAACATTGGAGACAAAGATATGCGCAGGACAAGTCCTATCTGGTCCTGAGGTCTTTTCCTCCTATTTCTCTCCCCTGTTCAAGTCTGGCCCCACCCTGCACCCCACATTCCTCTACAAAAACACAGTTGTGTTCCACAGCCAGTACACAACGCTTTGACACTCACATCGAGACCCAGCGTCCTCCGAGTTTAAACTGCAGCATAACCTTTGGAGGGAAGGCAACACCCCGACTACATTTTCTACTTTTATATCAGTACAGGAGGACACAACCAAAAAAAGGGTAAGCGTTCTTTAATTAATTTAATATTGAAATTAAAAAAAACGAATTTCCAAAGCCTCTGCTTACGTTTACATTTACAGATAATGAGGTGATTGTTGGAGTAGTAGTTGCGAGGTTTTCATTCAACGCTGCAAATAATTATAAGATAAAAAGTAAATCATAATATTGTTAGTATGTTGTCAATATTAGCACCCACTGAGCCATTAAAGAATGTGATTAAAGCTGTTTCTCTAATATGCTCAATAGTTTTTTTTTATTTAATAAATTTTTTTTACAAACAAGGCATCTGGGTTTTAACTAACAGTAACCTAACATTTCTATCAGTGTTTTAATCTGCATTGAAATGATTTTATCTGCTTCCCATTTCATTACTTAGAATCCTGTCAGCTATATAAACCACCTATATTTTCTCATTAAAATATGATAGTGTTAGTGTGGAAAAAAACAAGTGGAACAAAACGGACACAGGAGAGTCAGGGAGATGTCAATAAAACGTACACAAAACATTACACACAACCAAGGCTGTAGAAGGACAATGTGCCTTGTGTCTGTTGTTTTCATCAATAGAAAAAAAGCGGTGAGGAGGTTTAGCAGTCATGTTTGCCTCTTATTTTTTGGACATTTTATCTGGGAGGATGAAATGTCCTTTCAGTCAATGGTAACAAACTTGTAACTTGTCCATGGCCAGACATTCTTGAAAAGCAGTCTAATAAGCCAAATCCTAACAACTCTGTGGGTATACAGAGGAGCAACCCTTCAAACTAGTAGAGATACTGAGATGTTTGTGTTGGAGTGGGGGGGGGGGGGCGGGGGCTAACGCTAAGCAACAGCACTAGGCGAGTGGGTGCATGACCGGGAAGGCAGTAGGAACCTGTCAGGACCTGTGATTTTCCGGGATTCTGCTTCAAAGAGCCTTGTTCTAAATTCAGAAGGATACATTTTCCTGTAGAGGCCTGTCGGCCGGGGAGGGTTAGTATGTGTGTGTGTGTGTGTAACAGTTCAGATCTGGAGAAGCTACGCCTGCAGCACCGTTTAATCCTGGATTTTTTAGGAAGCCACTCCTCTACAGATATTTCTTTAATCAAAAAGGCTGTAAGAGGAATTTAGAATTATAGGCAAATGTCTTCATGGGTCAAAAATGATTCCTCACAAATGTATTGATTTACAGGATGTGTCCCTTTGGAACAGTTTTGAAATATTATAGGTCAGGATACATGTCAGGATTAAAGTTTTTTTTGGATAGCTCTCATTAAACACAGACAATACACAAACAAAAACAAACAAACAAATAAATGAATGAAAACACTCCTCTGCCTGCCTTGCAAATGATGTCTCTCCATTTTGTCCAGAATGGGTTCTGCTGGAGTACAGATAGTATGCGTGTCCATTGGGGTCCTTGGTCTGATTGGAACCATTATTTGTTGTGCTACACCCAGATGGAGAGTCACCGCCTTCACTGGAAACAACATCCTTACTGCACAGGTACTGAAAGGTTTGAAATACAGGACATGATATCATACAGCTTTGGAAAACAATTGAGAGAACGCTGTACAAATATAATAAAATAAATGTAAATATAAAAAATAAAAAATAAAAATACTTTTTTTTAAACAAATCTAAATATATCAATATATATATAT
>JAODLI010047757.1:0-16902 GCA_027575585.1 Percopsis omiscomaycus | reverse complement strand
AACTCGGTTTTGCCCCCCCCCCCCCCCCCCCCACGACCACCAGGCCTGCATAGGGCCCAGTCAGCCTCAATGGGGCATTTAGAAGGCATTCACCAATCGCCTGCTGGTGTTTAGATTGTTGCTATTTGGCGCGAAATATATTACAAATTCCTTACAAATCCTCTGCTTTAATCCGAAGCTCTGTCATTACAAACAGTACAGACAGAGTTTGAAGATACACAGTATTAACTGACATTATCCCGTTTGACGTATGATGTTTAACACGCAGAAGACACTCTGAAAACCAGATCATTTAAGATCGGACATCATTAATACAATTATCAGACGTGTTCTTGAAAAAAGTTCCAACCTGCTTGTGCAATAAATAAATTTCTCTTACTGTTATCATTACTGCTGCTATAAATACTTTTCTGGGGTTGAGCATGCTACTGAAATTGAAAATAAAAGAGAAACGTTAAATTGACAGATAGTCAATTGGTCTGAAATGGAATGTCTCTACGCCCACTAAAAGCTGTTTATTTCTAAACCGTCTCTTTTCTGAAGACTCAAGGAGTACATTGAAAGGGCCGTGACCAACCAGCTGTCCTCCACAAACACGGGTTTCACCAGCACATCCCGCCACTACAAGATGGAAACCCCTTGGGCGTTCACGCAGATCAACGCCATCTTTGATACAACAGACACCTTGCCAAAGGAGGTGATGTTGGAGACCACACTTCGAGTGTTTGACTACAACTATGATATCTTTCAGGTATGTTTCCACCCTTGCTGTTGACGATTTGTGGAAAACCAAGTTGTTGTGATGATTTTCGGAGGTTGGAAACTCTCCCTTCCCCCAGGTCGGTGTTGAGGGCAAAGGATTTGAACCAACCATCGACGCTCTCTTTGGGGAGAAAGGATTCTTTCCAGAAGCTGTCTCCAAGGCGATGTACGTGGCAGTTGACAAAGCCCCAGAAACCCTCCGGAAAATTTTGGACAGAATCTCCCCTGACAGAGCCCGAATGAAAAGACAGGTTTCATTATTTTTGGCATCCTCATTACATATTGTGCATTACTAATAACATGACATATTGAACATACATATTAGATTAATTCACAACCTGCTCATAGACTAATACTCTTTTTATTGATAATTTGGCTAATATTGTTTTCAACTGTGCCAATGAAGCACCATGAACTTAAAATTGCAAGAAGAAATGGCAATGTCCAGAATTACAAAATTAGTGCACCAACAAAATATTATTACTAGAAAGTGTAAATGATAGAATTGATTGTTAGGTACAATACTGTACAATACTTAAAATCTCATTGGATAACTTGACAAACTGTCAGTTTTTGCCAAACAATATAAAGGGTCTCATGTGTAAAAGCTAATATTTCACCATTAAATCCACCAAGAAGGCATCTGCCTACGCTTTAACATAAGCGTAATGTCCTCTCTAGGTCCCCCAGGACCTCCTGTTGGATATAAAGAGCAGCGTTAACAGTCTCTTGGACAGCGTGAGAGCTTCCCCCGCCCCGGAGGTCACGGCCTACCTGAGGCTTCTGGGAATAGAGGCAGGATACATCAAGACCAGCGAAATGAGACAGATGGCTGAGACATTGTTGATGTACTACGACGTCTACTTCAAGGCACTCCCCGCAAAGGTCAGAGCTTCCTCCGTTGGCCATTTAGTGTGGATGGATGTGGAGATTTAGCACAAAAAAATAAACAAGTATTATCTAAATTATTGGTTCTCAATCTTCGTACCAAGCAATGAACCGCTGCTTTTAATAGTATAACATAAAAGATGATCTAAAAGATTATTTCAATGTTGAATGGGCAGTTGGTTACCACTGACCTATAAAACCTGATCTATTCTTCTCTACTGTGTAGATCGGTCGTTGCTCAAGTGACACCTACGGATGAAGTGACACCTTTTGCCTTTCTCTCTACTCAACAGGCTTTTGGTGCACTGACTTCTAGCACGGAGAATGAGCTCTTTGCCCACTACATATTCATGGACAATGCCTTCTTTCTGCCCACCGCCTCCGGCCTTCCTCTGAAGGTCTCCCTTGCTGGTGTGTTTACTCCTGGGGCCAAAGGAGGCCTTAGCCTCTCTCCTGGCATGGTAGGTTGACCCGAAGGGCTAGAGAGTAGCGTCCGGTATCGTTACACGATGTGATGTGCATTGGAACCTCCTGTTTTAGGCAGGGTATTTCCATATGTACTGTGTACAACATGTACAACACCTGAGACGAATTAGTGTTTTGCCGGTTCAGAGGGACTACTTTTATGAGAATTCGTGACGCCCTGTTGTTTGGATGTGAATCTGAGAAACACGCTTGGAGGAAGCACATTCATACACTCCCCCATTCTCCCATTACTGGGTGAGTGGAGTTGGGTATTATAGCTTTCACTGTTAAAAGGCTTTTCGTGCTCGAGGTCTTTTTCATGTGTGTCCTGTAGTTTATGGCTTGAATTGTGTCTCTTTGCAGAAGCAACTGTCGTTCATGCCGTCGGTTGGCTTGGAGCTCATCACCCAGATGGGTGTGCAGGTTCCGGACTGGGTGGCAACTGGAGTGGAGATGCACACCAACCTGTACAGCGAGAGTTCCCTCAATGCCCAGGTCGCCATCAGCAGGAACCAGGTCAAGCTGTCCTTACCGGCTCCAAGTGCCAACACTCAGCTGTTCAGCCTCAGGTGGGTGAGAAGTTCCGGACCAGGCTGTTATGTCGGTGATGCCTGTTTAGTACACGTCCCTGTTCCAGGCTTGTACCTGTCCACAGACGCACTGGTGGCTTCGGAAGCTTGAAATGCGTAAATCATTTGTGCCGGAATCTAGCTTGTGACGTCGCATGCTACCTTGTTTTCACCACATCTCAGCTGAAACAACAGTGTGTTCCCCCTGAAAACAAAACCACAGCAACCTACCGTCGTTCTCCAACGGCGAGGCGGCGGCGGTGGCGGTGGCGGCGGGTGACGACGAGGCCTTCGCTGACTGCAGGCCCCTCTTCACTGGTCTGAAGTACTGCACCAAGATGCACTTCCCCGGTGCTGACCCCACTGGCCCCGACAGCCCCCTGACAGGAGACAGCAGGTAACGTCCCATCCTACGGTTCTGTTAGGTTTTTAGTGGCTGAACCCAAATGCAGGTGAAAGACGCGGAGACAAAGATAAAGATTAACAAGGTTTATTCCAAAGCCTTAGGTAGACGAAATGTTTCCACGGGCCGGTCCCCGGTAATCCGTGGTGTGGTCTGTGTAACGATTGCGTTGTGGGGTGGCGAGAGTAGGCGCGTGCCAGAGGGAAAACTGCAGGCAGACGTGGAGGCGGTTTACGCGTCAAGCGTACTTTATTACAAAACCACGAACGCAAAGTACAAAAACAGCAAATAATGACCGACAGCACCTGGTGCTGCCGGGAAACTTAAATCAGGTCCCTAATCAAAACTAAAGTGTCGCACCTGCGTGGGGCTAATCCCCGCACAGGTGCGCAGCCAGGCCGGGAGGTACTGAGCGTGCATTGCCTGTGCACGCCCATCGTTACAGTCTGGGGAAGTGCAGGTTGCCAGCGGGATGCAGGAGACGGGAGACGCGACCAGCAGCTTCCTAGAAATAAACGAACGGGTATTCAGAATCTCACTTTCCAGATAAGACAAAATAGTTTGACTAGGTACTGACAGTAACTAGGTTAACGCTTCGGCGACGAGTGGAGGAAGTCCTCGCTCTTAAGTATCTGCTGGTCGGCCTCCCGCACAGCTGACTCCACTCCTGCAATCACACACTGGCAGAACGGGGTAGGGGAGAGAGAGGGGGAGAGAGAGAGAGAACACACAACCACCCACGGCTCTAACAGGTTCATATGCAAACTGATGTTGGCAGCTATGGAACATTTGACATTAGTGGTTCTGTCATTGATTTATGCCCCCCTCTCTATGAAAGACCACATAGCTGTTGATGCTTTATAGTGCATTTATGTTTGCGTATGAAGGCTTTATTGAAGGCCTAATGAAGCCTTAAGCAGTTAGCATACATGCTACAAGAGTATACATAGCGTACATGCTAAAACAGGATTAAATGAGTAAGATAAATAAAAAAAGAATAATAATAAGTTTTACATTGTTCTAGATGTACACTCTTTGTATCCCCTTGATTTGCAGACATCTAAGAATTGATCTTCAAGTTAACGCACTTGGTATCATGCTGTCACGCCTGTCCTTGATCCCGTCAGGTTTGCACTGGAGATCCAGCCGACAGGGGAGGTGTCTGAGTACACGGCCACCATCACAACCGAAACGCTCAGAGAAGGGAAGGAGGGCAGACATAAAGTGGACTCTCTGAAGCTGAGTTTGAAGGCAGAAGGTATATTAGACAATGGAGCCTTTCCTTTGTGTTTATGGTGAATGTGTAACGGAGGCCAGCGGTGCAGTGAGGTGCTGAGCTGTGCAGGGTAAACCTCGCTCTCTGACACCTTAAGAGACGTGCTAGTGACAGACGCTATTGGGTTTTAGCCTCCCTTGCTAACACGTCCGCCTCCCACGCCGGGGGTTCGGGTCCGGTGCGGGACACGACCGGTTACACATGTCAATGTTCAATAAGGTGTGTTCTGAGTGGTGCTATAGTGTGGTGCATGCACTACATCCCTCACAGAGAAATGATTATACGTTAATAGGAATAGCATAATAATACGTCGTAGAAGAGTAATAAGAAATCAGTTGTTAGAACTGGCTTCAGGGCCAGAGTCCAACGAAACCAGCACTATAGGGCAGTCTGTTGAATTCCTTCTGCCGCCAGGTGTCGATTCTGCGGAGGCCACAGCCACACTGAAGTACAACCGCAATAAGAACATTGTGACCACTGAGCTGGTCATCCCTGACTACGACGTGGAGGCAGGCATCAAGCTCGCAGTGACGGACTCGAGTGTGAAGGGAAAGAAGATGCGAGGCATCACCATCGACGTCACCAACAAGAATATCCCACAGCTGACCTTGGTGGGACGCACCAGGTATGAATATAAACACATAAGGCTTTAGCGTTCAGCTGCTTGCTGATGAATCTTTAAGTCATTTTTATCCCGTTTAGTGAGGGAAGATCAGGTTTAGTGTGGGAAACATAGGAGAGAGTTAGGGGAACGGGGAAAGAGCAAAACAAAACAGAGGCTTAGAAAGTTTTACATGCATTTGTTTTACAACGAAACCGTTGTTTGGGACTTAGATTTGAGATGATGAAGGACGCCCTGCTAGAAGTCCAGATGGTCATCCCCTCGCTGAATGCCGATGCTTCCGTCACTGCAACGCTGACGAGGGACGAGGGCGTGGTCATGGGTGTAGAAGCAGCCATGAATCTCCCCGAGACAGCCTCCCTGCAAAAAGTCACCCTGCGATATGGTAACCGTCAGCTGATCCCTAGCTCTGCATATCCACCTGTATAACGGAGACAGAATATGGCTAATTGCCCATTTTCTATCATATATTTGTTTTGTTTGTTTGTTTGTTGGCCATCTTCACAGACGATGACAAGTTGGAGGTGGAGTTGAACTCCGACCTGAAATCCGAGATTCTGAAGCTGATGCCAAATATGGAGACCTACCACCAGCAGCTCCAGCATCTCCTTGACGACATGCTGGACCGGAAGGTTGCCAAGACGGACATGAAACTGCGTCACATCGTCACCAAGGGAATTGAGGTGCAGCATTCTGTCACTCCCAGCGTAGCCTCCGGTCGTACCATACTATTACACCAGTAACTACAGTGAGAATCAAATTACACAATGCACATGCATCTCCTTGCAGGCGGGTAATATTTGGCTCGACAAGTTGGCCGTGGAGATCCCCTATGTTAACAACCTGCGAAACAAGAGAAGCATCTCAGAGCTCAGCTTGCCAGGGCTGCCGGAGAAATTGTTCCTGCAATCGTAAGTATCTTATTCATGGGAGAATTTGAACTGTAATTCCTCTTACTCTACATAACTTGTCTTTGACATACAACGGAAAACCAATAAAAGGTACTGATACTTTCCCCCCCCAACCTTTATCCACCAGTGACAGTTTATTCAGATACCAGTTCAACAAAGACAAGATGGCTGTCTCAATTCCTCTGCCGCTGGGAGGCCAAACCTCAGAGCAACTTAACATCCCTGATATCATGTCCACCCCTCCCATTCACATACCAGAGCTCGGCATTTCTATTCCTTCAAACAACTATCCATTACCTTCATTCACCATACCACATTCTGTGGATTTCATGTTACCCCTCCTTGGCCTTGCTGAAGCATCCACCAAAGTCAGGAGTAACATCTACAACTGGGAAGGCTCTATCTCTGGTGGTAACAACACCATAGACATTCCCAGCTACATTGCACATTACAAAGTCATGGCTCAGTCTCCTTTCAGTCTGCTCTCATACAAACTTGAAGGTAAACTACTAACTGAATTTGAAACCTGATAATAATGCCAAAGTCTTAAGATTTTGAAGATTGTTTTCCCTGTAGAGATCCTTTGTTGCCTAGTTGAAAACTAAATTTACGATTACATTTGCTCACACTTTACTATCACTGACATTGACATTATTCATTTGTCTTTTTAAAGGAACTGCAATGATGTCAGGAAACGTTGAAGATAATTTAAAGAATGTGGTGAACAGCTCCTTTAGCCATAGCCTCATTGATACGAGCTTCAGTATCACTGAAACCTTAAGCGTGACGGACACAGACAACCTGAACTACAGGGCAAACTGCCAGATTGAAGCTTCAAGTCCACTTGGCCTGCACACCTCTCTTTATTACTCTGCTAAATCAACCTCCCTTTCAGAGGAAATGATAGGAGATGGTTCCTTGGATGCGTCGGTTAAAGTAGGGTCATTGTATACAAACACCTCCTACACGCATAGATATGCACTCCATTTTCCAGAAGGAAAAGGAAGAGGAGAGTCCAACCTGCGCATAAACTCGCCGTTCCTCCAGACACAAAACACGATCAAGGGAGTCTTTGAAAATTCCGAGCTGAACGTTGTGTCGAAAACAAACGTACAGAACGACGCCCTCAAGCATGTGGCAGAACTGAGGTACAAAGATGCCCAAGTGACCCTGAAGTGTGACGCAGTCGCCACGGCCCTCGGCGCGTCGCTCAACAACAAAGTAGAGTTTGGCTTGTCTAGACACATGGCTATTCTCAGAGTGGAATCCCAGGCAGATGATGCCACAAACAGAGCATACTCCCTGATCAGAGGATCTCTAAATTCAAATGGACTAGAGGTCAACTCCGAAGGTTCCCTTATGTTCGGTGCAGGCCGGGCATTGCATAAAGCCTCTTTAACAGTTGGCAGAGATGGCCTGACCACCGCTGGAATGAACAGTGTTCAGTGTAGCCCGGCGACCTTTGAGAACGACTTCCACGGGGCCATAGACGGCAGTGGAGTATCCCTGTCCTCCAAGTCCAAAGCGATGGCGGAAGAGGGGCGGGGGGAGCTGAACGTCGAGGGTAAAGTGACAGTGGCTGAAGCCTATTTGAATGGTGTTCTCAAGGGATATGCACACGACGCAAGCACAGGAAACACAATCAATATTGCATTGAACCAAAGGGCGTTGACCATCTCTAGTGACATAACAGGATCACTGAGACAGATGAACACTGAAAATAGCCATTCACTGACACTCTCTCTATGGACCCTAGCCATCCGATCCAAGACAAACAACTTCATCTGTGAAGATGCTCAATACAAACATGATATCAAAATTGATATGAAGCCCTTTATTACCTCATTAGACGTCACAAATGATCTGAAATATTTTGATTGGAACAATTTGAACAATGAAGCTCACATAAAACTTGAGCCACTTAAAATTCACCTGACTGGAAGTCTCAAAGGAGCCTTTAAAGAAGACCAGAACATGAAACATACCTATGAGATGAACTATGACAAAATGGCTGGTGCAATGAAATTCAGCACATCTGGAAATGTACTGGGTGCCCAGTTGAGTCACAACTGTGAACTTGAATTTGCTGGGTTTTCCTCAAAATCAAAATGCGAAGCACGGTTCAATTCTGCGCCTCTACGCTTTGACAGCAGCATACGCACAATGGCCCTGCCGTTCAGCCTCACCGTCGACGCCCTCGTCAATAGTGACGGGGAAATTAATCTACAGGGTAAACACAGTGGACAGCTCTACAGCAAGCTGCTGGTTAAAGCTCTACCCCTGGCTCTTGCATACTCGCATGACTGCAGGGCTTCAACAACACATGAAATTGACAGTGGGGACACTTCTACTCGAGTAGACAGCAAATTTGATGGTCTCCTGACCCCGAGTGAACAGTCTCTGGTATGGAAATACAAGTCTAATCTCAACGATCATGCCTACAACCAGGATGTCAGTGCTTACAACAATCCTGAGAAGATTGGTGTGGAGTTTGCTGGACTTGTGTTAACAAACATTTTCAGTACATTAAGCTCTAGCAGAGAAAGGAGATTACAACCAGAAATTCAAGAATTCAATATGTCTGGTTTCCTCAAGTATGACAAGCACAGTGAGTGTCACATCATTGAGATTCCTTTCTTTGACAGCTTGCCTGTTGCTTTTGAGAACCTGAAGACATCTCTTGTAAATGCCCTAGAAACGCTGCAACAATTCATCACTGACTTAGATATTAATGGGGTAATTAGTAGATTCACAGCCAAGTTGGATCAGCTACCAAAGCAAGTGAGTGACTTCATGGTGGAAGAGGGCTTAGAGAAAAGAGTGGATGAGATCAAAGAAAAAATAACTTATTTGACAAATGAGTTTTCTATAACAATGGATGACCTGGAACTTGCAATGGAAAATCTCCAAAGACGCTTTGAAATAAGAGTGTTGGACATTGCAATAAAAATTAGAGACCTTATATTTACAATAAATGACTTTGTCGAAAAGGGAGCTCTCTCTGATGCCATAACCAAATTCTTCTCAAAAATTGAAAATGAGCTGCTGACCTTTGAGGAGAAGTATCAAATCCAGAGCTCACTTCTCAAGGCCATTGATGCTGTGGAGGATGTCATCAGACAGATAGATTTGCAGAAGCTTGCTAAAAGTGGGCATGCATGGCTTCACAAGCTCGATTCAAAATATGGCATCTTGGAAAAAATTAAAGAAAATATGGTTGAATTAAAACAGGCCATTGGGGCCTTTGATGTCCACATGTTTATCCAGGGTGTAAATTATTTCTTTCTTTCAATTGATGTGGCTACGTATGTTGAGCAGCTGAAATATGAAATACCCTTTTCAAAGATAGCAGAAGTGATTGACTCAATGAAAGTTGTCATTGTCAACTGGATTGATGAATACGAAATACCCATCAAACTCAATGCAGTGTATTCCTACATCAGGGATCAAATTGTTAGATATAATATCGATGAAAGATTAAAACAATTATTGGATGAGTTAGTGGAACTTGTCAAAGACTTCAAAATTGAACAGACAATGCAATCCCTAGTTGATACTTTAAGAGCTATAAACTATCAATACCTCTATGATGAATTTATGCAAATTATTGATGGTGTGACAACTTGGCTCAAAGCAATTGACTTTAAGCAAAGTATTGATGAGCTTAATGAAAGCATTTCTTCATCACTCAAGTCATTGAAGGAATTTGACTACAATGTGTTTGTTGATGATGCCAACAACAAAATTATCGAACTAACAAACAATATTAATGAGCAGATTAAAACATATGAGATTGTACAAAAAATTGAAGCATTTAGGGATTTCTTTAGAGAGATCCAAAGTTCCATTTTCCAATACATTGAGAAGCTCAAAAACACAAAACTGGCTGAGATTGTGAAGAAACTGAATGACGTGATTGACACAACAGCCTACAAGGACATCAGAATAAAAGTACAGGAAATTCTTGAAGATGCGAGACAAAGAATCATTGACATGGATATCAGAGAAGAAATGTACATTCATCTTCGAAGAGCAAGTGAATCTTATACCAACATGGTTGCCTACATTTCCTCTCAGTTTAACCAACTGCTAGATAGGATCCGCAAAGTAGTAAAGGAACACAACATCATTAACCAGATAAATCAGGCAGTAGATGGAGTACTGGATAAACTGCAGAACTTTGAGATGGAAGTTTCCTCATTTATCGTACTCTTCACAGATCTTGTCATTCCCAAATTCACAATCTACCTCAATAAATTACACGAGATTAACATCCCAGCTCAAATTTCAGTCCCTAGATTCACCATCCTGGATTTCTACCCAATCCCTGCCTTCACCATACACTTTGAGGAGATAAAAGCATGCATAGTTACAATCATAGACCGCATCATAGCGTTTAAGATTGAAATGCCAGAACCAGAGGAAATGTTTGGAGACCTAAGAGCCCTCTACCTTTTTGAGCTACCAGATTTGACCTTTCCAGAAATAACCCTTTCAGAAATAATATTCCCAGCCATTAAAATTCCAAAGCTAAATCTTGATGACTTTGAAATCACAATGCTTCCCATTCCAGAGATCAAAATGCCAGAGGTTCCCAGTGAATTCTGCATTCCACTTTTCCGCAAACTCCATGGTGAAGTTAGAGTGAATTCCCCTTATTACACTTTTGTAACCACCGGAGCAATTGAGAACTCAACAACGACACTGAAGACGCCACAGTTCACAGCCACCTTGGCTTCCCAGGGTAAGTCAAGTTTTCAGTTCCTTGACTACTCCTTGGATGCCACTGCTCAACTGGAAGCTCCCAGAATGAAGAGGCTTATTTTCACCCAGAGTGTGAAAGCAAACCACATTGCCTTCTCCGTGAATCATGACGGGTCACTCACTATAAGTGGGACTTCTGCAGAGGTAGCTGCCACTACCGCTGCCAAAGCCACAACCGAAATGTACACAGCTGATTTCATAAACAAAGGTACTCTAACGCTAAAAGGTGGCATCATTGGAACGATGGATACCAGCTATAACCACAACTTGAACATCCCAACAGCTGAAACCTCAAGTCAGGCATCCATAACACAAAACATAACAGCCAAAATGGATTCTGGTATAATCTCTGTGACGGTTGCAAATACTGGAAATGGAAAGTGGTCCATTCATGATTACACTGATGAAGGTACACACAATAGCAATCTAGAGTTCATAGTCAATTTTGAAACCACCAAGCTAACTTTTAGAGGAGAAACGGACAGTAAGGCCCTGAAAATCAAGCAAACTCTGACTGCCAAATCAGTCCTTTTAAGTCATGTTATTGTTGAGGCAAAAACTGAGACTGTGCTCCCATTTGTCAAGAGCAGTGTCATACTGTTGAATGGAGAAGCTCGTGTTTGGGACTTGAAAACTGCAGTAACAGCTTCTCATGATGCCGAACTCTATGGAAGACTGAGTGGAAGCATTTCTAACTCGTTGAACTTCTTGGCCCGTCCATTTGAGATTTTTTTGGATTGTAAAAATACAATAAACTCAAAGATTGTTTTACCACTCAAGCTTGCTGGAAAAGTGGATCTTCAACATGACTATGGTGTTATTATAAACTCAGAAAAGCAGCGCGGTTGTTGGGCTGCTCTAGCTAGATTCAATCAATACAAGTATAATCACAATTTCACTATGGAAAACAATGAAAGGGACATGTTTTTCCAAGCATCGGCTAATGGAGAAGCTAATCTGGACTTCCTGACTATTCCCCTCACATTTCCAGAGGTGACAATACCATATGCCAATATGAAGACGCCTGAAGTCAAAGAACTCTCACTTTGGGAACATGCTGGCCTCAGAACCCTGCTTACTACTCCACAACAGTCATTTGATATGAACCTCAAACTTGATTACCATAAAAACCCTTACGCGCACAGCTTTGAATTAGATCTTGAACCCATTTACAGTGCAATTAATAACAATGCCAACATCCTACGAGCAAAATTTGAACAATGCAGAGACAAAGTAGTGGCCCTTCTGAAAGATTCTTACAACCAAGCCAAGATACAGTATGTTAAACACAAGATTGACACTTCTAGTCAACCTCCTCGTATTGTCACTGTGCCTGGATACAAAATACCAATCCTGAATATTGAAGTTTCTGCCTTTAGGGCAGAGTTGCCCGCCTTTAGCTATTTTGTTCCCAAAGAGGTCTATACACCACGCTTCAAAGTTCCAGCAATGGGTTTCTCTGTCCCATCCTATACACTAGTACTACCATCTCTGGAGTTCCCGGTTATCCATGTACCAGCAACGCTAAGTGAACTGACCCTGCCCACTTTCACACTTCCCTCCATTCAAAACCACATTATGGTTCCAGCCATGGGTAACATATCTTGTGACTTCTCCCTCAAGTCCACTGTGATCACCCTGAGTGCCCATGCTGGCCTTTACAACCAGTCTGGGGTTGTTGCGCGTTTTAGAGCTTTTTCGGAATCTGTCTTTGACATTTTGAATGCTAAAATTGATGCCACTACTAGTTTGACGAGTAAAAGGGGAATGAAACTGGCCACGACTGTGTCTTTGGAGCACAGCAATATGCAGGCAAGCCACGACTGTTCTGTTAGTCTCACTAAAAGAACCGTAGAAGCTTCTGTGGCCAATATTGCCAAAATCAATATGCCCTTCTTTAATATAGATGTGAATCAAGAACTCCTTGGAAGCACCAAGACCAAACCAAACATAGCCTCCAAGGCGAAGGTGAAATACACGTTCTATATTCCACTGATTAAATTATCAAGCAAGGGAATCATTGAAAATAACCTAGCATTGGAAGCACTAGCTTCCCATGTATCACTGGACAGCTCTACCAAAGGAAAGACGGAAATCTCAATAATGGACTGCTGCAATTTTGCAGGAGGAGTAGATAGTGAGGCCACATTCTACCTTAATGCCAATGGCCTGCGTTCAGCGGTGAAGACCACCCTGATCTCTAAGATGGATCAGAACCAGGAGAGACCAAAGCGAAGCACGGACGCCAACATCTTCGACTTTGTCACGACAAACAGCGTCGCTCTGGAGGGCTCCCTGCAGCGTGCGTTTGCAACTGTGGATTACGTAAGCAGCAACAGTGTTGGACTTTTAAGCACAAGTGGAAAACACAGAGTGAAAGGATTGCTCGACTTTGTTCCTATGACAACACTAAAGGCCTCGGTAAATATTGAAGCAAGTCAGCCTTGCAGTTTGGGTCACATTGAAGTCATTCAGGACATCGACCTTGCCGTCACCTCAGAGAAGCAGTCACTCACCTGGAGAGGGAAGGAGACACTGGCCTCTGTCACCCACGCTTGGGATCTACTCACGGCCAACGATGAGGCAGAAATGCGCGTGCAGCTGACTGAATCGGTGGAAGGCTATGTAGCTTTCTTGAAGTCTGTAAAGCTTCCCGTTTACCAAAAGACACTCTGGGATGTGCTTAAGTTTGGTCAGGTCTCAAATATGGCCGAGCAGCAATTCTTTAATGTCACCTCCAGCGTTGTATATGCAAAGAGCATGGACGGACTGGAGCTTGCCATACCATCGAAGATATTTGAAAATGGCATCACATTCAGTGTTCCTGAGGTGACTCTTGCAGTTCCTGCTTGGGTCAAAGAAATCCGAACCTCCCTAAGGAATATTGACATGCAATTTGCTGTCCCTGATTATATAACCCTACCACAAGTAATCCCAGTTCCAGCGTTCAACGTGCCATTCACCACGTTGCACGTGGAACCTTTTACGGTCGATCTGAACAATGTGAACATCCCCAAGCTTATTACCACGTATGCCTTTGACATCGTGCTGCCAGGTTTGATGACAGTGGCTGTCCCGAGTTACAGAATTAACACAGAGTTTCTTCAGGGCAAAATGTCATTCCTGTCATTCAAGATTCCACAGTACGATATCACCGTATCATCTTTTGCTTTGCCCGAAACCATCAACCTAGGAGAAGTGTTTAACTTTGAAACTCCCACCATTACCATTCCAGAGCAAAAGGTGGAAATCCCTGAAATTGCCTTATATCTCCCCTCAAGTGTGTTTGTCCCGGCGTTCGGTGCCCTCTCGGCCACGCTGAAGGTCTCCTCGCCAATTTACAGCGTAACAACAACCGCCAGGGTGGAAAATAAAAACTCCAACGTCGTCACCTCACTGAAGTCCACCTGCACCTCTACAATGATATTTTTGCAGTATGACCTGGATGGTAAGGCTGGCCTTAATCTATACATGAATATATATATGCATTCATTCGACTAGTTGAAAGTATTCACCTTTTATGCCGTGCCCCTTGTGTGTCTGTGCAGCCACTGCAACCCTCGGATTAGCTAACGGCATGCTCAGCCTTAGTGGGAACTGCCAGCTGGCTCACAGTGACGTTAACGTCAACTGGCAGCACGTCTATGCGCACAACTTGAGGTGGGTATACACGGTGCATGTCGGCCTTCATTCAGCGGCCAGAGTTCACTTTGTAACTGAACATGTATCTTTATACTTGGCGGCTCGGGATCACAGCATGTGTTTCTGAAAGATTTTTCAAAGGAACAGTGTTTGTGATGTGTGGTTTAGCATGACATTTATTTGTATAAATTCCATATTTTTATAGGATGAAACGTCAAACGTCTTCGGCTGATGCTATGTGAGTTTTTGAGCATAGTTCCCTGTTTGTCAATCCTGCAGTTTTACCTGAATTTAAGGTAATTGAACAAAAACAAATAATGTCTCAATTTTTCAGGGTGGCTCGTCATACCTTAAATGTCGACATCACTAGCCCAACCTTTGTTGACGTGAACCTCCGCTATGCTTCTCGCAAAGATGGAATAACTGCATCTATGTCTTCACCATCGGCTGGTTTCCTCGGCTTATATCTTCAGCGACGGTCTTCCTCACAGCTTTACGGAAAACTGTTTAGTCGTTACCTGGTGAGATAAATTTCTGTAAACATTTGCTCAACAACAGGTCCTGCTGCAAAGTATAGCGATGTCTGATAGAATCTCTAGCTCTTATCTCTAAAATGTGACACTGTTGTAATAGTTGTGTTACTCATCTTTATTCTCTCGTCGTCTAGTCCACAGCTGGTAAGGACACAGATATTCTCACCTTCAAAGCTACCCTGAGAAACTCAGAGAAGTTAAGTATGCAGACCACCTGGAACTGGGATTTTACCAATGATGTGATAGAAGGGTCCAAGAAGAGGGTCCCTTTAATAACCGAGGCTGTGGTTAAGTTCATTAACAAGTACCACACTGCCCACTTTGGCTTTGATCTAAACCGCGGTGGTATGAAACTGAAGAACTCCATCTCCAATGTCCTGGATGGGGCTTATCAGGAGGTCACCGTCTCTTTCAGCACACTGCAGAATTCAATTGAAGGGCTCAGTGGACAAGGGAAAGACATGTACATGAAGCTGTCTGACAGCATATCGTCCATCAGTCTGGAGGAAGGCAGGGACCAGATTACACACATTGCTGGACAATATGTAAATGGCAGCGCAAGGAATATTGAAGAATTGTTGGAGGCCGTTTGGAGGCTCTTGAATGAGACAACACTTCCTCTGCCGGGATGGGACAAGAAGATCACTGGCCTGGAATTTTACCAGCTCGCAATCCAGAGGTTTTACCACCTGATAACGTCCATTAGGGACACCATTTCCTATTCCATCAGGGAAATCCAGTTCTCTACACCTGTAGCCGGAAAGGATATCATGGAAAAGCTGATGTATGCTTTAAACTCTGTATGGCATTACGCGGAAAAGGCTCTGCGCAGCCTTCGGAGCACAAGTTTGGAGAAGCTGCTTAGGAAGGCGGGTGACCTCTTCCAGAGGTTTGTCAGAAGGGCAGAGGAGCTCAGGGCCTCACTGAGTGCCGCCAACGCAGACGTTGCTTCCCGGATCGATGCCGTTTATGCAGAGGCTCAGAACGTACTGCGGTCCACCAAACGACACATTCAACAGCACAAAGACGTGGCCAAACGGAGGGTTCAGGAGCTCTACAACGGCGTGAATATGGAGCGTGTCAACAATGACCTTGTGGAGTTCATCGATATTTTTCAGTCCCACTACGACGGAGGAGTGAATGAATTTGTGGATGTATTGAGAAGAGCCTCGGAGAATACCGCACAATACGTAAAGGTCACCAATAAAAAGATGGACATTGAGATTCCCTTACCCTTCTTTTGGAAGGCGTTCAGTGAACGGCCAACACAGTCAAGGCAATGAGAATGTCTGTGGACGTGTGAAAAACGATGCGATTGTCTGATGTTGTGAATCCACGTGCACTGTGTTTTTCTTCTATTCCGTCTCTGTTGAATTTTCATAAAACTGCACAAAAATGTGTAGCTTGCAATGCAAGTTTTGAAATGTAATGAATGATTACTAAGTTTGTTATAATGGTAATTAAGAATAAACACATGTATGTACTGCAGAATGCAATGTCTGTTTTTTTGTGTTTACTTTTTCAGAGAATACTTATCAGTAGTTCCAAGATGGTATACATTATCTAATATCTCCATGTTTTGATTACATTTAGCCTACTTTGACTCATGGCAAGTTTCACAGATCTTTCACAGATCTTTATGCATCTTTTTAATAATCCTAATAATTCCATGAGCCTCTGGTCTTCACTTGAATTAGAGAGAATCACATAACTGTTTAGTAGAAGTCTTTATTTTTTATGTTGTTGAAAGAGTTAATGCCAGGGTTTTTGCCTGCTCACGCTTTTTTCTTAGGAAGATTGTAGCCTACTCATAACCAGTGGTGGCTCCAGAAAATTTTGATTGGGGGGGCAATGAGGGGTCCTGGTCATTTCAAGGGGGACACGGCAAATTACTGCATATTACAGCTACTAAACAACAAACAACACAGTATATCAACTACTTTGTTTTTAATTAACGCAATGACGCAAG
The DNA here is from genome assembly GCA_027575585.1 of Percopsis omiscomaycus. Lineage (NCBI taxonomy): Eukaryota > Metazoa > Chordata > Actinopteri > Percopsiformes > Percopsidae > Percopsis > Percopsis omiscomaycus. The sequence continues at coordinate 98 of JAODLI010047757.1, read as the reverse complement.
GCGCAGCGACGTTCATGGGGTGTCGCAGTGATTCTTATGTTTATATTTTTTTACATGTCGAATAAATTATTAATTATTATTATTCTGCGTAGTTTGAA